>JAURVB010002507.1:0-10740 GCA_033002965.1 Piper betle | reverse complement strand
AATTTCTTAAAATCCTTTTATATTGAACTTCATCGTTAATGCTGATCAAACCACACTGCTTCATGGATGTACATGCAAGTCTTTTAGCAGTGGATGTACGTAATATTGCATGAAACAGAAGTTGCAAACAGAAAACAGATTTCTACATTATGCTTAGCTTCGCACAATGCCCACTAGGAAGCTAAAGAAAGACACTATGATGAACTAAGGCAACATCTTCTTCGAAGTGGGAGCTGGAGAATTTCGAGGATGAATGGGTCTGTCATCTTCAGGAGGTGCCGATGGAGGGACATGGAACCAAAAGCTTGGTGGAGGCAACTTACTGAAACCACCCGGCGGGAAGGGAGGCTGAAGTGGATCGGAGTGTAGAATAGGAGGTGGTGGAGCCAAAAATGGATCAAACCCTATTGTGATAGGAGGCAATTGAAAAAATGGAAGGGGTGCATTCAAGGAGATGGCCATCTTACTTGTTCTTGAGTCCAGTGGTGAAACAGTAGGCTTTGCTCCGTTGGGTGGATTGGTAACTTGGTTCAGAGTGGGTACAGGTGGGATATGTGGAACCTGTCGGAGATGAGGAATTGTGGACAAGTCCGGGATAGTTGAACCACGAACAGGAGGAATCCAAGTTCTGGCTGAACCAACTTGAGAAAATGTTACAGGACTGGGTTTCCGGTGGCACATTCGTGGCATTTCAATAGGTTTGAATGTGAAGAATCCAGCTGAAAAAACATGAACTCCTTGCTTTCTAGACTTGAGTTTGATAGAGTTTATAGTGCTTGACGAGGCAGTAGAACAGTGGATGTCACTGCTGGTAATTAACTGAACTGAGCATTTTCTTATACTCTTGACTTTCCTTCCAACTTGGAAAGGCAGAAGAACTTCAAACTCGCCTAGCCGGTTGGTTTTAGCCTCTTCTTTGAACCCAGCTTTCCCATGCAAATCTCTGCATTCAACAAGAATGGAAGCTCCTGCATTTTAAACAGAGCTTTTATCAGTTGATTCTAATGAATTGAAGAAGAAGAAAACAGTGAAGAGACAAGAACTTACCTGATAGGAAGTAGATTGTCTTTGTGAATCTTCTTTGAGAGCATGTGTCACAAAACACTGTGCCGACCACAACGGCAGATGGAGGCTTCGCCCCATGCCTAGCTGTAGAGATCTTGAACAGAAAAACACAGGTAACAAAGACCAACCAGAGAGTCCATATCCTGCCCATGATTCCCCTGCACTCTTCCGAGACAAAGCATTTGCTAGCTAAGCCTCTTTATATACTTTGACTCAACTTGTCACCTTGGTGATAAATACAGATAATTGGCAGTCTGTAAATCAATTCATTTTACGTGACGCATCGGTTTCTAGGTGGCAGCCATTACTGAGATTTTTCTCGCCAGAGTTGAAACTCCTTATGACATTCATGCAGAAACAGGTGAAAGTATTAGGCAACGGTGGTAAAGGGCAGCTTCATACATCTTCATTATGGCAAATGTCGTTCATGCTATAAAGTGGAATGTTATTGTGTGGTGGCCGGTGGCCTTTTCTACGAAGAAGAGAATAGAAGAGCTGTGGGATGCCGTCCGCAGGAGGGGGAGCTAACTGCTACGTGGAGGGTGGGAGGGACCCAAGGGATTCAGGAGATGGTCACGGTCGGCATCACAAACGACGATGGCCAAATGCTTCCAGATTTCACAAATTTATTAGGAATATCTTCTATGTATCCTCATCACTTTGCATGGAAAGGAATCTTTCAAATTAAAGATGCTGAGTTAAATGGTACCAGTGTAATTAGGAGATTCAGGACTGTCTGCATTACCTTTCAGTTTGATCTTCGACAAAAATTAGATTTAAAGTTAGCTTAAATTTAAATAAAAAATAAGTTTGGGTAAAGTGTATTATCTAAGATAAAAAATTGAAGTTTTACACATTTATATTATTTGTTCATTTGTGAAAATATAAGTAAAAGATATGACTTGATAAAATTTTAAATGGGGACACAAAGTGTTAATATAATTACTATTATATGAGATATTTATGAAAAAGTGGTCATGTAGTTGCAATATGAAGACTAAGGGTAATTAAATATTTTTTTACTGCAAATCAGGAACTAAAGATTCATCTAAGACAAAATACAAGTGGCCCATTAGTAACTCAGTTATGGGCAGTCATGTTAAGACTTCTCTAAATCCATCTAACAGATGCATTTAAGTTACAAAGGATTTCATTGCATACCACAGCCAAGGCAATATTATACCATAGTATACACAGTCTGATTTAGAAGACAAAAATTTGCTTAAGTGAGACACTCAGTAAGTAACAAAATATTGGACAACTCTGCCTCTTGAGCGTATATAAGAGCTTTAAGAAGGGCTCTTAGTTCTCCTTCCGGGCCTCTGCATCATGAGAAAGAACCACAGTTTATGAGATAAACATATTTATTGAAGTCATAGATAATAACATAACCCCAACCAGTCATATCATTTCCATAAATAAAGCTTCCATCAATGCAAATATAAAATTTAAAGCCATTGAATGACATATTAGCTGATTTCAGAGAAATTTTTAAGAAAAGCCGCAAAATAACCTCATAAACAGTGTTTCCTTCCACCTGAACTGCTTCCTAGTCTCGATTTACGCCAACCTTATTCTGCAGCCAAATTTGGCTACTGGCCGCCAATTGTTGGTGGAGTTGGCCTCGGTTAAAAGGTCATCAACCGACAATTAATGTTGGCTCGGGGGCATTGGCCTTTTTGACCACGGCTGATGATTATTAGCAGTAGGGATTAGATTTGGCCGCTGTTAAATATTGGCTGCTCTTGTTAGCAATAGCCTAGACAAAATTCATAGTTTTAAACACTGTATCATACCACCCCATTATACCACCACTTAAAAATCTTGTATTTTTAAAATTTTTATACCATTTTAAACAGTACCTAGTTATTTAGTTTGAAATTTTCAAAATATCCAATTTTTTTATTTGAAATTCTGGTATTTTAATTGGTATTTAATAAAATATTGATGAGGAAAATATATTTCACATATTAAATGAAATAATTTATTTATAATTTTAAAATATAATTTAACCTAGTTAGACCCGATTGAACCAGATATACTCCGTACTATATAAAAATTAGGTATCGTCACCGACATGGCATTTAAAAGTATAAAGACAACAATAAACATGACTAAACGATGGTCTAATTTAGCCATCCCTAACTGACTTGGTTTGAGGCACCAAATTGGATTACCTTCAATCAAGCCTCATCAAAAAAATTTTATTTTTACCCCATCTAATCAAGGCTCGACCCAGGACAATTATACCTTCAACCAAACTTGAGAGGGTTGTTTTGGCTGATTTGCTTCTACCAAAACAAGGAATGAGCAGCAAGATTTGGCCGCCGTTAACTAATGGCTGGCTCTAAGAATGGCTAGATTAACCATTTTTTTAAAAAAATAAAAATAAAAATTGTTAGACCAACTCTGTTTTAAAAAGGAAACAAGCAGAACTAAAAAGTAATTTCAATTATTAAATTCTTTTTGGTACTTAAAGGTATGAAACTCTCGAGTGTGGAAATATAATTTGTCTATCTCTTATATGTCATATTTTTAAAAAATTTAAGATGTTATTAGTTGTCTTTCCCATTGCTAGTAATCTACTTCTAAGCCTATAACTAGTGTTGCTCGCATGTCCGAGTAAACAAGGTACCTAATCCGCCTTGACCCTGGTCAACCAAATTGGGTCCAAAATTACAAGTTCAAATTTTCATTAGTACATACTTTATAACAAGACTAGGTTCGAGTCCCAAAAGAGTCAACTTTATAATGATTAGCAACATGCCTACTGTCACAAGATTCATTTTAGGGTAAATTTTTTCTCCCTAAATCATCACTTATGTAGCACATTCTCCTATAACACCCCAAATCAGGTTTTCGTTCGAGAACCGAACTGGAATGTCACTAGTCCTGGTTTGGTTGGCTAACTCGAACCCAACACTATGAATCTACTCTCGGCATCTCAAGATGGAAGATGTCAATTGCTATGCATGGATGAATGCACAGGATCCCTAACATGCTACTGCATGAATGACAGGACAATCAATTTGCATACCAAAATAATTTCGATGAAAATCGATAAAATTTGTTAAATAAGACGGATAGAGTTTTCTCTATATATGGAATTAAGGGCCTACCCTATCAAAACAACATATATAATTACATAAATCAATATGCATTCATTGCATCATATTTTTCACATAAACATTTAATTATGTCACCTCAAAATATTCTTATGTTTTGGGTCTCGACCCACCTGTTCATTCTATTCACATATCACTTTTATCATTTGATTTGCACCTTAACATCTATTTTCAAATCATAATATCACTATCATATTATCATGCCTTGCATTACATCACATCATTTTCAATATAATGACAACATAAACAAAACATTAACATTCTATCATCTGACATGTGTGTATGCAAGAGATGTCAGTGCTTCTCCATCCAGGTTGGCTCATCCTACTCATGATCATCACCTATATATAAAAAAATACTTCAATAACGAGTGTTACTGGTCCAAAATGTAACTAATATCAAACTAGCTATGAGAGTAAACTCTCATATGAAAAATATTCTTTTTATTGTGAACTCTCTGAAGAGCATCTACTAAGCTAAAGCATCTCTAACTGAACTGATCTACTATTGTAGATGCCTCTCTCAGCATTTTCTCATTTCACTTTCTGGTCCTTTGGGACTACCATTATATCCTAAGCCCTTTCCTTACCTTCATAGCCACTCACGTAGCACGGTTGTCGGTATTCCTGGCTTCAACTGGCACATGTCGCGTGCATAACATGGTTGTCGGTATTTTCGGCATCGATTGGCACATGATCGCTTGCGTAGCATGGTTGTCGATATTTTCGGCTTTGACTGGCACATGTCCACTTGTGTAGCATGGTTGTCGGTATTTTCGACTTTGACTGGCACATGTCTGCTCGCATAACATGGTTGTCAGTATTTTCGGCTTCGATTGACGCATGCTGCTCATATAACATGGTTGTCAATATCCCTGGCTTCAACTAGTACATGCCTGCTCGCATAGTATGGTTCTTAAATTTTCCTCATTGACAACACGAAAACTACATGTATATAGGTCTAGGTAGGGATTTATAAAATAAGCCCAAAGGTAACTTGTGGTGGATCTTGTTTTTGAAAACATACTTGAGGGATCTCATCCTCAAGAGTTATTAATCTGGAAAACTATTCGACTAAATGACCCGAGCTATGTAAGATCCAATAAAATGCCACTTAAATCATCCTGTAAATATTAAAGCAATACATAATAGGATTGATCGTAAAACAGGAAATGAGTCCTAACTTGACCTGGTAGAAGCTCCGAGTGTATCTTCGAGCCTAGGCAGTGAGTTCCTACTCCGTACCTAATCGTCAGTCATGCGGCGACGGTGACAAGGTTGTGGCTGGCTCGAGCGAGGATTGTGGGGGAAAAGAGAAGGAAGAAAAAGAAGAAGAAAGTTGGGTGAGAAGGATGGTGGTGGCTGGATGGTGATAGTATCAGAAGTGTGGAATAAATAGATGTCAAGGGGGAAAAAAATGAGTGAGTCGGTGAGAAGAATGAATGGTCAGTTGAGAAAAATGAGTGGTCGGTGAGAAAAACGAATGGTCGTCTCGTAATTAAAACTTGACTTGACTGAAAGTAACGGTCGAACAACCTGGTCCAGAATATAAAACCCTAACTCAAATCACGGGTTTTAGATCTCCTCCCGAAAACACTCATCCTTCCATAAGTTATAAAGTTTAGGATAACTTCTTGAAGCCCAAATACAGCCTCTAGTATTCGGTCACAATCACAGTAGGGGTTGACTGATCACTCAATAACCAACAAAACCCTAATATTGTTGCCTCAATTAAGTCCCCAATTACTGATCACAACCAACAAACACTATCTAGTACTGATAACCAATAATCAGTCCTTATCGATCACCACTTCCTCCTCCTACCAATGTCCCTAGCAAATTTGCTCTGTAACCTCAACACAATTCTTTCAGTCAAGAAAGCAACACTCTGATCTATCCCATTGTTAACTATTTTGCTCGATCACCAATGCTCGGTCATGCACCAGCACTCCACAACACCCTACTCTTGGTTACTAGTGCTCACTACTGGTAAATACTTCTGAGAATTGCCTAGTAACCCTCCGGTTTACTACCAAACACCAATTTTAGGGCTCGATAGTGCCTAGAGCTGTTCTTGCTTGTTCTTAGCAACCAATCCTTGTAATCAGTCACGCCACAAACCCTAACCATGACCTAGTATTAGGGTTTCTAGCCCAATTTGCAGCAAACATGCAAATCTAGGGGAAACCATTCCCAACCTTATATTAATACGTAATAATACAAGGATTACAAGCATTCAAATCCTCTTAAGCACTCGCTCCACTTGGCTTTGTCACAATGCTAATCATTCATAAAGGGACTCCTAAATCATCCCTCTAACAAGTAATCCTCACAACCACACACCCCAAGTCGAACTCCCCAGTGAGAATAACTAATACATGAACTCAACTTAATCACACATGAATTAAAATCAGTAACGAGGGTGTGTACAAGAGTACCTTGATCAAAGTTCAAAGTTCTCGCAAAGTTCAAAGTTTCAATCCCTAGTTCAAGAGATCGGCCATTACAACTTCTACCTTCTTTTTCCTCCTTGACCCATCCTCTTCTCTCACGGTGGAACTATTCAAGAACCCTCTCTAGCTCTCAAATTTCCTCCCTTGTGTCATGGTGAGTTGTCAAAGGATCCGACCTTCTTAAGTTAACCAAAGATCCCATAGTTGCAAAACTACAAGTAGGAAAAGAAGTTTGAACCTTGTCCAACTCTACCTAACGTCATCTCCAAGCCAACCAGACCTATGACGGGCCTCCCATGGTGTTCCTAACCTCCCTGGTTGAACCCATGGCTCGTGGATGCAAGCCGAAGCCAAAACAATCCAAACCCTCCCTACCCAATCCACTTAGGATCAGGGTTTGACCTCTTGACTAACCCAGGCTACAACCTGAATCAACTCGACCTTGGTATCTTCCTCCATCCTGGTGATGCCTAGTTCAAGTTGTATTGACACTCCTAGGATCCCTGGTTGAGCCCCTAGGCTCCGGAACTCTAGCCTAGGCCGAGGACCCCAAGACCAACCAGGGGCTTAGTCCCGACTCCACCAAGACCCTTACTCGGCTCCAACCCCTAGTCAACCTCAATGCAATCCAACAACTCCTTCACGAGTTGAAGATCTCCTCCTTGAAGCCTTGACCAAGTCTAAGTCATTTAAGAAGTCTCACGGTCACCAGCTAGCAAATAGGGGCACTCGCTACTAGCATTCCTACCCGTACTAGGATTAACCTCAACTAAGTCCTACAACATGGATTTCCGGCTCTCAGTCATTGGCTAGCATACATCTAGCAATTCTGGTGCTGCTTAGCCATTCCTCTCGGTATTCCCGAGTCATGGCTCTCAACATGCTCGGTCATCTATTCCTAGCACTGTCGAGAGTTCCCATGCACTGCTATCGGTACCTACTCCCTGGCATGATCAATCACAATTCCTGGGCATACTCGATACTAAAAAACCAGCAACTCTCAATCATGATCGATCCTTGGAACCCGCTACTCAACATCTTGAAGTTATTTTTGAAACCAATAAACACAGCTTGTTTGGTAACTCCGAAGCATTCTTTGTACTCCTTGCTACTCGGTAAGCTGCCTTACGTCCCCGACCACCATCACACATTATGCTCGACATCGAGGAACCTCTTAGTGCTTAGTTCCACTCGTTAGAACCTAATAATACTCTTAGGTGTCCCAGCAACCTTTTAGCATTAATACTTGGTTATCCTTACAACTATAACACATGTTAAAGCGTGTAAGTTGTTTCCACCACTAGGATAACATTAACTACCCTTTCATAGACGGAGAATACCAACGAACAACATAAAAACCCTAGGCATCTAGGTAGCCCATTAATCAAAGCCATAATAAATACCCTAGTAAGCAATAATAAATAATCACGTGTGCGGGCCCATCCCCTAACCCTACTATTGAATAGATACTAATTCTAGCGCCAAATAAACCACCCAGCTGTAAAGGCCTTGCATGAGAGACAGCTGTAAAGGCGCTGAGGGGGCGGCGTGAACAGCGGGAGGGGGAGGGGGGGGGGGGTGGGGTGGAAGGGTAAAGAAAAAAAAAGAGTCCACGCCATTGGATTTTCATGAAAGCGCTACTGTGTGCTGCATGAAAATGCAGCGCAACGAGTCCGGGCAGTTGGATGAAAATCCAACGGCCTGGACTTTTTTTTCTTTACCCTTCCCCCCCGGGGGAGGGGGGAGGGGGGGGCGGGGAGGGGGGGGGGGCGAGGGGGGGGCGGGGTGGAAGGGTAAAGAAAAAAAAAGAGTCCACGCCATTGGATTTTCATGAAAGTGCTACTGTGTGCTGCATGAAAATGCAGCGCAACGAGTCCGGGCAGTTGGATGAAAATCCAACGGCCTGGACTTTTTTTTTTTCTTTACCCTTCCCCCCCCCCCGTGCCGCTGTTCACGCCGCCCCGCCCCCGGCCGGCCCCGGCCCCGTCACGCCCCGGCCAAGTTCCCCCGGCCCTTCCCGCAGCTGTTGTCTCCCACCGCCCGAGTTACAAGACATAGGAGATCCATCTTATATAACTTTCTTTTACATGATGAATACAAACCATACTATTGAATAGATACTAATTCTAGCGCCAAATAAACCACCCAGCTGTAAAGGCCTTGCATGAGAGACAGCTGTAAAGGCGCTGAGGGGCGGCGTGAACAGCGGGAGGGGGAGGGGGGGGAGGGCGGGGTGGAAGGGTAAAGAAAAAAAAAGAGTCCACGCCATTGGATTTTCATGAAAGCGCTACTGTGTGCTGCATGAAAATGCAGCGCAACGAAGTCCGGGCAGTTGGATGAAAATCCAACGGCCTGGACTTTTTTCTTTACCCTTCCCCCCCCCCCCCCCCGTGCCGCTGTTCACGCCGCCCCGCCCCCGGCCGGCCCCGGCCCGTCACGCCCCCCGGCCAAGTTCCCCCGGCCCTTCCCGCAGCTGTTGTCTCCCCACCGCCCGAGTTACAAGACATAGGAGATCCATCTTATATAACTTTCTTTTACATGATGAATACAAACCATACTATATTTCTACAACATGTTACATCATACTGTATGGTTTGTATTCATCATGTATAAGAAAGTTATATAAGATGGATCTCCTGTGTCTTGTAACTCGGGTCAATTTTTATTAAGTCGAGTCGAAACGAAGTCAATTATTTATTTACTTTACTCGAGTGAAGGCCGACTCATTTTTTTATTAACTTGCCTTGAATCGATATATGGTCAATTTTTATTAAGTCGAGTCAAAACGGAGTCAATTATTTATTTACTTTACTTGAGACAAGGCCGAGTCATTTTTTTATTAACTTGACTCGACTTTATACTGAGTCAAATTTTTATTTAGTCGGGCAATGGCGGGGGCGGTGGCCTGGGCCGCGGGCAGGGGGCAGTGGTGAGTGGGCAGGTGGGCCGTGGGCGGGGGGTAGTTGTGAGTGGGTCATGGGCGGCGGCGGCGGGCCGCGGGCGGTGGCGGGTGGGGTGCCGGATCTGGATGTGGGCGGTGGTGGGTGGGGTGTTGAGGTGCCCGCAGGCGGGGTGTAGGGGTACCTGCAGGTGGGCAACGGCTACCGGCAGGGTGCCCGGCCAGGGGGCGCTGACGACGATGGGTTGCCGGATCTGGATGGGCGGCCCAGCTGTTGATGCGCTAGCATGCCTCATATATATATATATATATATATATATATAGGGCAGCGCTACAGTGCGCTGCCCTATTTTGGCAGCGCCAATACGCTGCCTATTGTGGACCGTTGGATCTAATCCAACGGTCCACAATCAACCTTCACAATCCCCCCTCTCCCCCCCCCAATTCCAGCCTCCCGTCGCCGCCCCCGCCGGCCACCCGTCGGTCCCCGTCCGCCGGCCGCCCCATGCCCTCGTCCCGCCGGCCGCCCTGCCCCTGCCGGCCTCCCCTGCCCCGCCAAGCCCCTGCCCCGCCCCTGCCCCTGCCCCCGCTTGCCGCCCCCAGCCCGCCCGCCGGCCGGCCCATGCCCCGTCCGGCAGCCGCCCGCAGCCTGCCCCGCCCCGCCAACCGCGCCACCGCTCCACCTGCCCCAGCTCGGCCTCCCCTGCCCCTGCCCCTGCCCCCCCGCCCCGCCCTCGTCGGCCGCCGCAACCTCCGCCCTAGCCCCCCCGCCCTCGCTCGTAGCCATCGCCCCCCCTCCCGCGGGTGGCCGACGGCAAGGTCGCCGGCAGTGGGGTGGCGCGAGCGAGAGAGAGACGAGGGGGAACATGGGAGGGTAAAATCGTGATAAAAACTTTACTCGGTCCTTGACTCAAGTTAATATTATGAAATAAATTAAAAAATAAAATTTTTTATAATAAATACTTGATTCGATCTCGCACGAGATCGAGTCAATATTACGAAATAAATTTAAAAAAATAAAATAATTTTGTAATAAAAACTTTATTTGGTCCCACACAAGACTGGCGCTGTAACACCCCAAATCCGGTCCACACTCGTGAACCGAACCGGCATGTTACAGGCCCCGGGTTAGGTCGGCTAACCCGAACCCTAACTCGTCGGATCCAATCTCGGCGTCTTCAAGATGTAGATACGACTTG
>JAURVB010002506.1:0-79021 GCA_033002965.1 Piper betle | reverse complement strand
TAACCCGAACCTAACTTATACGGATCCAATCTCAACGTCTTAAGATGAAGATACAAATCTCATAGCATGGATGAATGCACAAACCCTAACATATGGCACTACATGAATGACATGCAAATCAAAATACGCACCAAGACAATCCAGATAAAAATTAATAAAAACTTTGAAATATAATGGACAAAATTTCCCCTAAAAATGTAATTAGGGGCCACCCTATCAAATATACATATGCAAATATATATATACCATATATCAAACAATTTCATTCATACAAAATACAAAATGTAACATGGTGTAATTGAAACTTGGGTCTCAACCCACTATGCTTTCATTTCGAAATCTATTTGTGTTCACATCATCTCATCATCTCCTAGCACTTAATTATATCCTATCATCATATCATATGCATTTAATCATATCATATCATGTCTCAGTATTTCACGTCATTCTCAAGATAATATCATAACAAAAACATTAATTACTCTATCGATTGACATGTGTCCAAACAACATCATTGCTCCTCCGTCGAAGCTGGCTCCTCCAACTCGTGATTATTACCGACATATAGTATAAAAATACGTCAGTAACAAGTGTTATTGGTCCGGAAAATAAAATAACTATAACAAGTTGGCTATGAGAGCAAACTCTCGTATAAAAGAAAACATCATGTACTCCACGTGAACATTCTAAAGGGCACTACTGAGGAGCTACTGGGCTACAAACTCGATAGCATCCCGAACTCACTGATCTGCTGTTGTTGATGCCGCTCTCAACATTTTCTTACTTCATTTTCTGGTTTCAAATCCTAAGCCCTCTCCTTACCTCCATATTTCTCCTGGCCTTGAGCACGAAGGCCGAGTACTCTCAGGCAGTCACCTTTAGTACCCTTTGAACTACAAGTTCGGACATGCGCTGTATTAAACAGTACTCGTAAACCTCCACGTTCTTCGGGTGTGAGGAACTCAAACGCAGAGTTGTCGGGGATCCCTCAGGAATGGAACAGTTCGCTGGCACTAATCCAGAGCCCGCTTTGACTGTCATGACATCCGCTCATAGTACGTGCAGTTGGTTTCTCCATCTCTCGTCTCACTGAAAACGCGAAAACTACATATATATAAAGGGATGGGTAGGGATTTATATAATTGGCCCGAAGGCAACTTGTGGTGGATCTTATTTTCGAAATCATCCTCGAGGGATCTCATCCTCGAGGGGTTATTAATCCAGAAAATTGTTCGGTTAAATGGCCCGAGTTAAGTGGGATCCAATAAAACGCCACTTAACCCATCCTTCGGATAATAAAATAAACATACAATAGAAGAGCAGTAAAATTGAGACGAATCCTAAACGGACCCGGTAGAAGCTTCAAGACGTGATCATCGCGCCTATGCGGTGAGCTCCCACTCCGTACCTACACATCAAAACTAAATACTAACGCCCGCTAACTAAATGATGCATCAAACTCAACATGACCAATACACACTCACAATACAACCAACATCAATAAACAATCAAATAATCATAAGTATGAAAGAAATTCTAGCTCCTATTCATACCAATCTTATCGTGTTTTTCTAAGTTACATTGTAATCACTTATCATGCTCTCATTAGATCACTTACTCTTCATTCACACTTAATCTCATCATGCAACTCATCGTTCCATCTATAATTAAGCATTAATCACATCAATAAATCAACCCTAGCATGTAGTGCTAACAATCATCAAGTTTAAATTATAAATTCGGAGGTAATTATACCACACAATCGACGATGGCTAGGGTTTCTGTCGCGTGTCTCGGAGCTCGAATCTGGCACTCGTCGATGTCCGTAGTTCAATCAGGATCGACTGGATGAGTTTCGTGGAAGATCCGGCGAACCCCACTGAATCCGGTTTTCCGACAAGTTCTGGCAGTCTTCCGGTAGCTTTAGTGGTTTTTCGGGACCTCTCTGCCGGTTTTCCAGCAATTGTCGCTAGCGGCGTCTACTGGCCGGAAAATGCTCGTGTTGGGTACCATTGGAACCGGCTCGGTGAGCCCGATGCATCTACGATGTTGACATAACCAACGGAGGCGGCGGCTCACCAAAAATGCCTAAAACATAGAGGCACCGATGGAAGAAGAATCTGGCCGGTCTGGGCGGCGATGAGAGAAGAATCCGGTCGGGGAAGGCCGCTAGAGGGTCGAGGATGTCGAGGCTACCACTTGATTGTGGCGATGACGGTTGCCGATGGCAGAATCGGCGACGCGACCGAAACGTAGCCGTAGCGCTAGGCACGGCGATTCCAGCGTCCACGGCGGCCGGGACTGGTCGGGGTGGCACAGCTACACTGCGGCGTGGGCCTGGCGGCGACGATTGGCGGCAGGCCGACGTCGACAGCGGTGACAGCGATAAGGAAAAGGTGGAGGCGCGGTTAGGATTTGGATGGGGAAGGAGGAAGAAAGGTCGGGGAAGTGAAGAAATGGTTGGGTGGCAAATTTGCAAATAAGACTTGACTAACTCTGGCTCGAGTCAAGTATAATAACTAAGTCGTATTAAATCCTAAAAAAATTCATAAAAATTGGGGAAAACCCCGTAAAATCAAACAAATACTAAAACATCGTAATGATATGCTCTAGAATTATTAACCCATCCAAAATGCTCGTAACACGTCCTAACGCGGTAAACGGCCTAAAACTAATTCTACGGTCCACTATGTATAAAAATAATAAAAAAATAACTGGCATACTCTTATATATTCTGATAACTCATTATGTTCTGATGTGTTCATGACGTTATCATCATATACTTGGGTACGTATGACCCTCATAGCTCATACACACGACCGGCGTCGGCTTGTTACACGTGTCTTGAAACTGACTCGACTCAAAATAATGGTCAAACTGACCGGTTCTGAATATAAAACCCTGACTCGAATCGTGGGTTTTACAAATGCGGTATTCGTGGCAGTGCAGGTGGCACAAAGTGGTGCGGGCACAGAGGTCAGCAACAGTTGAGGGAGGCAGCCGAGCTCAACGGCCACATGGAGGGAGGCATGAGGAGGTGGGGGGCATTGGCCGGGCATATGAGGCAATGCAATCGTGTAGCCGGATGGGGCTAGGCAGCCACATAAGGTGGACATGGTGGGGCGGCAATGGGGTGGACCAATACATCCTAATTTTTTCGGTCTAGTAGGAGACCAAAGTGCGATGTTAAAAGTTAGTAAAGTTAATAATTTAACTATCATATAAACTTCACGGAAGCGGATTTCAAAAGTACATGCCAGAACCACTCAACGACTAACTAAAATTATATATATATAATCGTACATACTGTGCCAGAACACACAATGGCACCACGTGTAGCCCAGACAACTCAATGGCGCATACAACGTGTTATAAACATATACATGTACCGAAATCTAGTCGAGAGTAATATGTATATATCATACATAAGCATATACATGTACGAGAATTTAATCGATCATAACATACTCATAACATACACAAATATATACATGTTTCAAAATTTAGTGGACGATTATATACTCGTATCATACACAAACATTTATATATACCAGAATCTAGTTGACAGTAACATGTCTGTATCATACATAAACATAAACATGTACCAAAATTTAGTGGACGGTAATATGCTTAATCTATTAGGATCATATAAAAAAACACACATACATATATATATAAGTGTTGATGTATAGGCCAAAATGGTAACTCATGATAACTAAATCAAACTAGAAGTCTACTAATACATAGAAGAACACATACGCATACATATAAGTGTTGGTACATGTGACAACATGGTAACTTATGACCACTAAAATTAAATTATAAATCTGATGACAACTTAATATAAGAAAATATGCACTTCAAAATATAGTTAACGTTTGGGTGTGTTGACTTAAATGGTAAATTCCAACAAACTTCGGCACCACGATCATGTTGAAAAACTCAATAAAAATAGTTGTTTCACACAAATTTCCCTCACTCTAGGTTGAGAAGGATATGATTATTTAGACATAATTTAGTGTCTAAAAGCGAAAAAAAGTAATGAAAGGCTTATAATAGTAATACATATATATTCTTTAATAACAAAATACAAAAAGATAATAATAAGCTTACACATTTTGTAATAACGAAATATAAAAAAATAAGAAATAAAACTTATAAATATATACACATTATATAATAACGAAATACGAAAAGACAATAATAAGCTTATACATTCTATAATAACGAAATACGAAAAGATAAAAAATAAAGTTTATAAATTTATATATCTTTTATAATAATGGCATACAGAAAAATAATAATATATTTCATAATAATGAAATACAAAAAGACAATAATTAAAACTTATTAAAAATAATTTATAAATAGTATTAAATTAATTTAATTTAATAAAATTTAAAATTTATTTTAAGAGATAATAATTTAGTTATTTTCGAGGTTTTGAGGGAGCAATGTGGGTAGAGCATGGTTGCATGAATCGGAATCGGAATCGGAATCGGTTTTCCCGTGAATCGGAATCGGAATCGGAATCGGTCTGAATCGGCCAGGAATCGGTTTTGTTGAATCGGTCCAAATTAATTTAATCGGTCATATATAATAATTTGACAATTTATAATATAAATATATTAAAATTGGATATTGATGTTATTTTGATATTATTCTGTGTATTATAATTTATGATATTTTTAAATATTTTTTAAGATTTTTTTTAATTATTTAGAATTAATTATTATTTTTGACTCGAGTTAGACTCGAGTCAACTTTTAATTACGAGAATGTCACTCTTTTTACCCCCTGCCGCCGCCGCCGGCCCGGTCGGCGGCGAGTCTCGCGGCGGCGATGTCGGAGGATGTCGGCAGCCCGGTCGGACGAACAGGCGGCGGTCGGACGGCAAATTCGCGGCGGAATCGCGGCGCTCGCGTCGGCCGGCGGAACCCGAGTTCGGGCGGCGTCGCAACGCTGAGGCGGAACCGTGGCGGAGGGCGGAGCTGAGGTCGGAGTCGGGCGGCGGTGGCCTGGTCGGACGGAGGACGGCCGAGGGAGGACGGCGCAAGCGCGGCGGAGCGAAGGTCGGAGTCGGGCGGCGGAATCGGGGGAGGGTTTGATTTAGGTTTTAAATCCAAATTACCATTTTACCCATGCTTAAATAATTTAATAAAAATTATACCTAGGGTATTTTGGTAATTTTACAAAAAACCGATTCCGATTTAAATCGGCCGATTCCAATTCCGAGTTAAATCGGTCGGAATCGGCCGAAACGGGCCGATTCACGACCCGATTCGGGGCCGACCCGAGTCGGCCCCGAAATCGGATCGGCGCGACGCCGATCTGATTTAAATCGGCCGATTCCGCACGGAATCGGCCGATTCGTGCAACCATGGGGTAGAGTGGACAATGTGGGCGGGGTTGGGGAAGTGGTGGAGCGATGGTGGCAACCAGTGGCAGGAGAGAGGAGGCTGGATCCAATTTAAATTATAAAAAAGGGATGGGTAGGAGTAACCCCGCCTAATTTTTCACACTTTTTAAAGAAATTGTCACCGCAAGCCGTGGCAAATGGCGTGTCAATATTTCTTTTTTAAAATTATTACCTTACCCACTATGGCCCCTGCAGCCAATGACTACTCCGCGGTTATATTTAACCACGGTGAAGGACATTGGTAAAACCGCGGTGTTACCGTGATTTTTTAATAAAATTAAAATTTTTGGCTACGGCGCTTGTTGTAGGTATACCGTGGTTATATTCAGCCATAGTTTAGTAGCGACAAAGTGGTGGCTAATTTGCCACAATAGCTGTGGCTGATACTTTCTTTTTTACGAGTGTATTATTTATATATCAAAGTCTAACTTTTTATGTTATTGATTTGATCGGATGTCATAAGCTTATGCACCTATTCTCTATCCCATACGCTGCTAGAATAGTTCAGAAACTCCAGATTAGATTTAAATGATTCAATTGAGAAACCATATAACCATATAATGTTGATTTCTTTACGTTTCTTGACATATGATATAAGTGAAATATCATGAGCATGTTCATTTCATATCATAGTTTAAAAACTTAGAGATTCAAACTTGACTCGGTAGGCTATAGAGTGTAATCGACTTGGAATCTATTCCAAGCCAACTCAGATTCAAAGCCAACTTTTATATCAATTTTTCAAACTAATAAGCATGATGATATATCAAATTAGGAGATATTGTTCCTTTCAATATTTGAAATTGATAAATATATGATAAGATTGGTTATTCCGTACTAGGCACTGAAAAAATTTTCTATGCTTCGTGTGTCTGGGCCGTCCGATTACAAGGACGACCCAGATCTACTTTCTTTAAAATGTGATCTCGGCCGTCTTCATAATCGGACGGCCCAGATCTATTTTTTAGATCAAGGCCATCCTTGTAATTAGACAGGTCCGATGTTAGGGGGCGCAAAAAATTTTTCTACACCCGGCACAGAGTAGCTTTCCCAATATATGATTTATGTTACTTTAACTTATTGATCTAACTAAATTAACAAATAAATAATATGTTTTTACAATCTTTTTACTTAATTTAGAGAGACTAGGAAAGTCAATTATATAATTGTGGGGCTCCTAGTTATGGGAGGGCTCATTCATAGAGTTTGACTTGGGAAACTACTACGGAATCAACTCAGGGAAGCTTTTCAAATCAAAAAGAAGTTTTAAAATTATGTTACTCTCAAATCACACTCTTAAATGAAAATAAATTATAGTTCGCCCATTTCTCAAGCTCTTCCCATCTACATTTAAAACAAAATTCAGATTTAATTTACAATGTCTTCCACAAGTGCTCAGTCGTAGCACCAGTTCATGATATGTTTTCTGTGAGCTCTATAAGATGCTTGAGACCAAAGTCACTGCAAAATGCCCATGCATGAACATTCTTCTCTAGATCATGACTAAATATTTGTACTCCTTTGCTTCGAAGCAACATGCATAAACAACTTCTAACCTATATAAACACTCCTCAAGTATGAAACATCATCTCTCATCTTACAAGCTTGCTCAACCAAAAAATGGCTTCGCTCTCTTCGGCTTTACTTCATTCTCTCCTTATCCTGCATTCTTTGCTCAGCTCTTCTCCATGACTTCCCTATCATGGGATATGCCTTAGATGATCTGAAACCCGACGACTGCCTCATCGATCTATTTGAAGCGTGGGATATCCAAGCATAAGAGGTCTTATGCCAGTATTGAAGAGAAGTTGCACAGATTTGAAGTGTTCAGGGACAATTTGTTGCATATAGACGAGACCAACAGGAGGGAGAGCAATTACCGGTTTGGGCTAAACGAGTTTGCAGACCTTAGCCATGACGAGTTCAAGTCTAGCTATCTTGGGTTGAAGCCGAATTTGTCAAGGAGAAAGTCGGAGAAGTCCAATTGCCATGCCAACTTTAGGTACAAGGATGTAACAAACTTGCCCAAGGCAGTGGATTGGAGGAAGAAGGGGCTGTCACTCATGTTAAGAACCAAGGACAATGTGGTAAGCTAGATCGAGAATTGTGGGTATTGACATTGGATCGATGAGCTTCATCAAACTGGACCATATGTTATCATATACACTGAGACAAATAATTTTGCAGGTAGCTGTTGGGCATTCTTTACTGTTGCTCTGAGCAAGAGCTTATTGATTGTGACAAACCCTATAACAATGGCTGCAATGGAGGACTCATGAACTACGCTTTCTCCTTCATTGTATCGAACAGTGGACTCCATACCGAAAAGACTACCCATATCTCATGGAGGAAGGCCTTTGTGAGGAGAAGAGGGTAATATATGTCTTTCCACATGTATAACAATATACATGTTGAAGGTATTAATCATGGATTCATTAACCTTTTTTCCCTAATCTAAACAGGACTTGGACGTGGTAACCATTGCTGGCTATGAAGATGTCCCAGAAAACAATAAGCAAGGTCTCTTGAAAGCTCTGGCTCATCTGCCATTGAAGCATCAGGAGGAGATTTTCAGTTTTATAGTGGGGTAAAGACTAATCTTTTATCTCTTAGGATAAACTCTACACCATCCCTACCTATTTGGTCATCTTAAATCAGCAAAATTTTCAGTCTCCTAGAGGTAGGTCCTCGGTGATTTTGTGTAATGCCCACTGACTAAAATCTTAATATGTTGCAGGGGGTGTTTGATCGAAGATGCGGGACTCAACTAGATCACGGTGTAGCAGCTGTAGGATATTGGTCGGCCAAGGACATGGATTACATCATTGTGAAGAACTAATGGGAACCAAAGTGGGGGAGAAGGGATACATTACAATGAAAAGGAGCACTGCCAAGCCCGAAGGTCTCTCCAGCATCAACAAAATGGCATCTTATCCTACAAAAAAATAGCCAAACTGACATTACTTGAAATCTTGAGGTTGTTCATGCCCCAAACATCTTTACTTCTTCAAAAGGATGAGAAAGAGCTGAC
Source organism: Piper betle (assembly GCA_033002965.1). NCBI lineage: Eukaryota > Viridiplantae > Streptophyta > Magnoliopsida > Piperales > Piperaceae > Piper > Piper betle. The sequence continues at coordinate 70,571 of JAURVB010002506.1, read as the reverse complement.
AACCCGAATTGACGAATTTCCAACTGATTAATAAAAGTTTCTTTTGATGGATTTGGACATGATTGTGCAAACATAATTTTTCAAAGGACCTATACTTCCAATGAATTTGCATGATGCATACCAAAATGATAGGCAACCCTTCGTCAAGAACTAAGAAAAAATCATAGACAAACAGTAGGCAAACACGGAGAATCCAGGTTTTTATCAAAGAGGATGATCACTGATTGATTCACACACTAGTATTTCATTAGCAGGGTATGATAAGGCCAATTTCATAATCACATGTTACAGAATACTAGTCACACACTGCTATGGAAATCAGGAAAATGTAACAGACACCGAACATGTTCTCACCGGCAAAATTTATACAGAAAATGCTGAACTGTAAACCAAGACGTGTACCGTGAAAGAGTTCCAAAATCATGAGTCATGTGGGGCAGCTATACAAACTAAAAGCAAAGATCAAGAACAGGCACAGTACGTCTATAACTGCTGGTCAAGATACGGGTCCTTGAATGATTTCCCACCAGTGCCACCTAAGTACCCTGATACATTGTTACTGACTCCAGAAACAAAATTGTTCAGCCACGATGTGCTCCTGTTAAGCCAACCAGTAGGCGAAGATATGGTATTTGCTTCCTGCATGCTTTTCTGCTCCTCCTCCAACAAAATATCCAGCCGCATTCTAGACATGTAATCCTTCACAGCTTCAACGCCTTTGTTCAATACATCTGCAGGAGGAATTATCAAAGGATTTTGGTCAAGATTCAGCTTGGTAAGATTGTCAAGCATTCCGAATGTGATGGGAAGAGCATGGATCTGATTGTTGCTAAGATCTAGCTCTCTGAGGCTGATCAGATCACCAAGTGTGTCAGGAAATTCAGTCAAATCATTAAAATTGCTGCTAAGATTCAAGATCTCAAGGTTTGTTAACTTCCCAATAGAGTGGGGCAGGCCACGAAGCTCGTTAAAGTGTGCATCTAGAATTTGCAGAGATTTCATTTCACATATGGAAGTCGGAAGCGAACGGAGCTTATTAAGATAAATATCTAGCTTCTGAAGATTGACTAATTCGTATCCAATGTTAGTTGGCAGATAGGACAGTTTGTTGAAACTTGCATTGATTTCCACCAAGGATCTGCGTTCATATTATCCTGTTAATGCACCTTCAAAGATAATCTTATCTGAACCATATAGGGCATAATAACGTTACCTGCAGTTTGAGATGCTGTCAGGCAGAGCAGTTAGCTTGTTACTTGAGATATCCAGGTACTTCAGTCGCAAAAGCAACCCAATCGAGTCTGGAAGGGTAGTCAAAAGATTGGATGAGATGCGGAGCTCTTCCAATATCTCGAGTCTGGCTATTGAATCAGGAAGAGTCTGTTTACAACCAAAATGTATTCCTCAAACCAGCAGTCATGAAATAAATATGCAGAAGTATATGTGAAACCTTCTTTACTACTTCAAATAAGAAAAATGCTCAGATAACCCAAAATATATTAATCATTAAATCAAGAATGGGTGCCTACTCCGGATAACATTCCACATTAGAAGACAAAAAGAAGAATGCATCAACCCAGTTGAAAATATCAAGATTATAACAAATGTTCAAATGGTACGCAATGACAACGAAATTATATAGTAAAATTCAATACTCCACATCGTAAACGACATTGAAGGAGAGGGTGCACCACCTCATTCTACAATATCAAGATTACATAACAGATAAATTACAATAGCATACACAATATCAACAAAAAGAGCATCAAATAATATTTTAGACAGCAAATGACAATCAAAACTGCAATAATATGCAATGGCAATAAATTACAATCTTTCTTTCTTTCTATTCTTCCACCTTGTACCAAAATGGTATGAGGGCCATGGGATTCTAAACTAGGATCCATGTGTTATTCCAAATGTCAAAGTTTTCATGGTTGGATACACTTCCTGACGGAACCAGTTGTCTTCTGTCCGAACTTGGGACCCAATATTAGCATTCCTAGTAAATGACAATGAAGGAGTGGAACGCATTGCCCCAATCAACAACACCAAGATCATATCACAAATATTACAAATGACAACATCAAAATAATATTCAACAATGCAAATGGCAACATCAAAATTGTATTGCAAATCAATTGCAATCCTCTTACTCTCCCACAAGCTACACAACAGATCCAATTAACAAAACCAAACTTCGCCATATCCCATCACAAAATTAAAATGCAGGTTCGAATGATTTAGAAAATTGAATCGAAAACACAAATCAAACAAAAGAGGAAATAATTTTTTTTAAAAAAAACCACGAATCACCTCCAATTGATTGTTGGAGAGGTTGAGCGAGACCAGACCCCGAATCCGGCCGAACGCCTCTGGTAGAAGCGTCAATTGCCGGCCGGAAAGATCGACCCGCTCGATCAACTTCCCCGACTCAACATCCCGCAAAATCGAAGCAACCTCTTCGTTCATCACCTCCTTCCCCTTCACAACCGACGCCTCGCCTTCCCGCAAACCGGCACCGCCACCCGACCCCGCCGCGCGATAAATCCGCAACAGCCTCTCCTCGGCCTCGCCCAGGACCTTCTCGTACGCATCGTGCATCTGCTCCAGCTGCATCACCGCCTTGTACGCCGCCTTGTCCGCCTCCGCCCGCCGCCGGTACCCAAGCTCCAGCTCCTCCTGCCGCGCGCGCCACTCCGCGGCGCCGGCGCCGGCCGGCAGCTGCGGCGAGAGCGAGAGCTCCTCGAGCTGGCGGGCGAGGCCGGCGTCGGCCTCGGCGAATCCGGCGCGGGCGCGGTCGACGGCCTCATGGTCGGGGCGGTCGCCGAGGGCGGAGAGGACGGCGCGGGTCTGGGAAACCTGGGAGACGGCCTCGGCCATGGCGGCGACGAGGGCGGGATCGTTGAGGCCCGGCATCTGGGCGACGAGCGCCGCGTCGCGTCGGCGGTCTTCATCGGCAGCGCGACGACGGTCGTCGGCGTCGGCGTCGGGCTCCTCGAGGTCGGGGGCTCGGGCGAAGGTGGAGTTGACGCGGGAGAGGACGAAGGAGAGGATGGGGAACTTGTTAGGGTTTGGATCCATGGCCGGCTGATGATCCAAAGGTGCCGTCGAAGGAGTGGTTAGAGATCGGTGGGGATATATCGGAGGAAGAAGAAAGGAGGGGGGCGGGTAGTGACGGGTTCCAGTCGGATCCGGATATGACCGAATTTTGAATCCGAAGAGGGATGGGTACGGTCATGTGAATCGTATTTGCCGATTTATCTTCTCTATTCGATCTGAATCCCAAAATTTAAACTCAATTCAATTCTGAAAGTTACTAACCAAAGGCTAGCACATTTGCGCGGGGTATATTTAAAAATAATTAATAATATATATTAAAATTATATAAAATTAATTTTAAAGTTATCGTGATATTTTTAAAAAATAAAAATAAAAATAATATTTTTATGTTTATCAAAAAATATACTTATACACAAATACCAAAAAAGTTTAATAACTAAATAGAATTTATTTTTAAAGATTTTCAATTCGATTAGATTTATAATTTTTTTATAATTCCTAATTTAAGTAGAATTATAGTCTAATATTTTCCTAATAATAAATAATAATAATTGCAATTTAAAAGTAAGGAAGTATTAAGGGGTTTATAAAATTATTGTGGGGTCAAAATTAACTATAACCCAGAAAAGGTTAAAATGCAACAAGGGTGAAAAAATGTCCCGCCCTAAGATATATCCCACTAGGCTAATAATGTTTCCTACAAAAATTATTCAATAATCCTAGTGATTTGAGTTAGTAATTATCTTTAGATACAATACATACAATAAAGGTCTAATTATAACTTTTTATAACTTCCATCAAATCACTACAATTATAAATTTGGACACTAAGAATTATCATGACCCTTACATTTACCATACTCATATCTTATCCGAATCTGTAAAATCCGTATCCAATCCGAATCCAACCCAATTAATTAAAATGATATAAATAATATAAATTTTAATATAAATATGTAGAATTTTTTTAAAAAATTATTTTAAAAAAATTTAAAATATAATTTTATAAAATATTATATATTTATGTAACACCCCGTTTCGGCTCACCCGTGAACCGACTCAAAAATGTCACCGGCGACCGAACCGTTCGCTAATCTACTGGGTTCGGTTAAGCCGACCTGGATCTACCCTCGGCATCTCAAGATGGAGATGCAAACATGAAATGCATAAATGGGAACGATTGGGTACTAACGCGGTCCTGCATGCATGATATGATGTACAAGTAAAAACAAGACAAAACAATAAATGAGAAACCAAAAGAAAATATATACTACTATGTAAAAACGGACAGAGTTTCCCCTAAAAGTGCAATAAGGGCCAACCTGTCCACAACAAAGGTATATAAATATTTTATCAAAATACGACAAAACGTAACAATCTACCACGGCATTCCATTATTATCTCATTTGTTTTCATCTAAGCCGAGGCTGAACTCCAAGGCTCCCTGCTCATTCACATCTATTCGTTCATTTCATAACAGGCAATTCATCAAGACAAAAACATTCTAACAATCATTCACACAGCATTAAACAACCATCATTATACATTACATGCGGCAGGTACATGTGTGCGCGGTTCCGTGCTGCTCCTCCGCAGTCCCGATAACTTTCATTACTCGCATTCCTCACCTATATATATATAGAAAAACCGTCAGTAACGAGTGTTACCGGCCCGGAAAATAACTAATATCAATCTGGCACAGGAGAGCAAACTCTCCTGTTGAATGAAAACCATATACTTCCTCAAGAACTCTCATCAGGGCACATATGGGAGCCGTCGCCCTCGGGTCGACAGCGTCCCCCTTTCTTTCTCATTCTCATACCTTGGCCATTTCTCTATCGCTTCTCGCATCAAATCTCATTCCTTTCCGCCCTCTGCACCTTCCATATTACTCCTGGCCTTGAGTACGAAGGCCGAGCACTCTCAGGCAGTTGCCTTTAGTGCCCTTGCCACACCATTCTCAGAGACCCACTAATCGGAAACTCACACGTGTGCCCGCTCGCGTAGCACGGTGAGTCGGATTTCCCTCATCTAATCTCTCACTGAAAATGCGAAAACTATACATATATATATAGGGCTAGGTTGGGAATTATACAATAGGCCCGAAGGCATCGTGAGTTGGATCTGAAGTTCGAAAACAAACTCGAGGGATCTCATCCTCGAGGGTTATTAATCCGAAAAATCGTTGGCTAAATGGCCCGAGTTAAGTGGGATCCGATAAAATGCCACTTAACTCGTCCTGCATATGATAAATCAAATACACAATAGAATAGCATAAAAACAGAGAACGAGTCCTAAACGGACCTGGTAGAAGCTCCAAACGGGTCCACACGCCTAGGCGGTGAGCTCCTACACCGTACCTACACAATCAAGCTAAAAACTAATGCCCGCATGATGAATCACACATCCTATAGCATGCACACACAATCAACACAATCACACATCAATCAACACACATCAACCTATATCAATTCTAGCAAGTCTACTTAGGCTAGTTTGCATTAGATCATGATCATTACCTAGTTACCCTAATTAGTTTCTTAGCCTCCATTTTTAACACTACTCAATCAAAGAAATTTCATATTTTATCCTTAATCAAATCTACATTTATATATATTATTATAACACACAATTCACCAATCCTAGAATGCAATTCTAATAATCAATACTTTCAAATAATTAAGTTAAAATAAATTATACCTCACGTCATCGAAAATCGACGACGGCTAGGGTTTCCGTTTCGTGGCTCGAAACTCGAATTCGGCACCTAGCGGCGTCCAAAGTCCGATCAGATTGGACCGGGTGCGTTCGGCGGATGATCCGGCGAATTTCCCACGAATCTAATTTTCCAGCGGTTCCGGCGGTTTTCCGGCGAGTGTCGGCAGTTTTCGGCGATTCGGCAGTTTTCCGGCGATGATTCGGGACAGGGCAATCAGGGGGTCTATCGGCACCAGCTCGACGAGCTTGGTCCAATGGTGGTGTCAAACAAGGTAGCCGGGGCGGCGATGGCTGTCGGCGGCGGCGTCGAAAATGGGTGGCGGTGGCGGCATGCTCCGATCGGGGCTACGGCCGGCCTCGACGGTGGTCGGGATGATGGGGGAAACGTCGGCGACGGCGAGAGGGTGAGACTGGTGGTCACAGCGGCGGCAACAGCGACCGAACGGCGGCGGAATCCGGCTCGGAGTGGCGACGGCCGAGGCGGCTTCGTGGCATCACGGCGGCGCGCCGGCAGGCGATCGGTGGTCGGGGTCGGTCGTGGCGGCACGGCGACGGCACGGCAAGGCGGAGCGGCGTCGATCGGCGGTAGTGCGGCATCGGTGGCGGCGGCAGCACACAACGGCGAGGGTTTGGGTGAAGAAGGGTCGGGAGGGAGAAGAAATGCTCTAGTGGCAGTTTCGTAAATAAGTATTGACTCGATTCCTACTCGAGTCAAAATAATAACTAGTTCGTAATAAATTCTAAAAAAATCTAGAAAAATATGGAAAAATTCCATAAAATAAAACAAACACAACAACATCCAAATGGCATGCTCTATAACTAATAACCCACCCGAATATAATCCAACGCGTCCTAACGCATTATTCGGCCTAAAACTATTTCTACGATCAAACATATAATATAGAAAAAAATACTGCATACTTTCATATATTCTGATAACTCATATCTCACCATCTTCTCGACGTTATCATCATATATTCAGGTACACCTGACTCTCATCGTTCATAACTCACGGCTGGCCTCGACTCAGCACGCGGTTCATGAAACTGACTCGACTCGAACCAACGGTTGAACCGACTGGTTCGGTAACGTAAAACCCTGACTCGAGTCACGGGTTTTACAATTTATATTGGATACGAATTGGATCACCCTAAATCCATATCTAACTTGAATATTTTTTTAATATACTATATATTCAAAAAGTTCAAACTAAATCCGATCCAAAATAGTTTCGCTTCAAATATAAACGGGATACAGATCGGATTTATAAATATTAGATATCCGAACACATCTCTAAATATGAATATTATATATATTTGTTGCTTTATTTAGTATAAAATAAATTAATAAAACCTGTGTTTAGTTATATATTGATCATATCTAATCCAAACTAATTTGGTTTAGATATAGATGATTTGGATATAAATGGATCAGATACAAACCGGATAAGATTATTCAAGAAAGTTTAGATATATCGAATAAATAACATTGTAAATATTTTGATTGAATTAGGATTGAGGTGGGGCCAAATACAATTAACTTTGGAAGAGTTTGGATCTCCAATAAGTAACAAGGGTAACCATTTCAACTATATTGGACTCGGATCAAATTTAAATAGAGATTTGAAAGTATATTTATAAAGTTATTAAATAGTTCCCTATAATTACATTGACAAAAAGGTAATAAAATTATCCAATAGCCTTATATTTTATTGTATGTATGATTGTGTTTTATCTGTTTTATATTTTCATTAGTAAAAGGAAAGGCATTGAGGAATCTGATTAAAAGTAGGACACTCAATCAATCAAAATACCAAAAAGAAAAATCATTATAATATCTTCTAAATTAGAGTAATTAGCATAGTGAGATTTATTTAGTTAGTACAATAATATATATATATATATATATAAAGAAATTACTCATTACATTGGTTCATGGCTTATCCTACGGTATTGCAAGAAAGATGGTTTAGTACCAGGTTAATCTCATATAAGAAAATGAGCTCAGCTATTTATTGCATTTCATAGCTATATATTTTTGAAGTAAACAAAATTACATTAATAAAAAAATTTGAAAGAAGCTCATATTAACTTGAGATAACATCCAAAAATCGGCAAATATTACTTTTTCCATAAACAAAGAATTAATACAAGGGGCAAAGAGTTAAAATTTATTTTTCAACTCTTTAATCGGGAATAATTTCCTCCTCTATTTCGGTGAACTTGTTATTATGAGGCTTTTTTTTCTAAAAAAATTCTTGTTATACAAGATAACACATACAAATATTAAAATTAAAATATTTAAAACAAATATGGGTTACAATTGATTATTTGTTTGGTTCGTATAAAAAATATAAATAAAAAAAATTACTATGAAATGAAAATACAATAAGATGAATTTAAAATTTTCTTTAGATAATTGAATAGTAAGAAAATAAGATAAAAATGAAATATAACTTCCCACGTGCACTTTTTTCTCAAAATTTCTCTCAATTTCTTTTATATTTTATAAAAAATGCTACTTTATAAAATTTTTATATAAATTTATTTTAAATGAAATTAAAATTTCTTTTGACTAAACTTCAAGTCATCCAAATATAAGAAAATTATGACCTTTAAATTTCACATTTCTTATGTACAATTTCAAGAAAACCAAACAAACCCAACCACTAACTTGAAGAAAGACTAAAAATAAGAAAGATTAAAAATTTACTTTTTGGAAGGTTTCGCTCACTTGTTGATTGATTCAGTCAAGCTCGCTTTGTTCTTATCAAAACAAGGAGAACGTGCATATCAATGCTCCTTTAAAAAAAAAAAGTTTATTTCACAAGCAAGGCAAGATGCCTTGGCCTGCTAATTGGTAGTTAATTGTTTTTAAGGATTGATTGATCCATTTGATGGTACCATTCGCAATGGATTGGTTTCACAAATTACATTCAGTTTTGAAAGCAAAACAAAAGGTAGTTAAACAAGTGACCTTCGCCGGGATGAGAAACTATAGCTTATCATTGATCAAAAAATTCCGCGAGTAGAACAAAATACGACATATATTTGAATACGAAGGCCTTATTTCTCCATGCAGACTCGCTAGGTAACGAATAATCATACTCACTCGAGTAAGAATTAAGCGCAGTGGGCATACTTGATGCAAGTTGCAATTTATATAACTCTATTGCTTTTTTTAAAATAAAAAAAGTGGTGATAATGGTTCTTAGCATATTTCATGCCGACAAACAAACATCAGACTATCCTTGTAATTCCCATGCCTTTAATTTGCAACGAAAGAAACTGATCAGATTAAGCTTCAAGTATCGGTGCTTCATCGATGACGACGAGAAAAAATAATTTTCCCATGGCAAGCATTTGAACTGCTTCTTCGTCCTTCCAGGAAGAAACTCAACATAACCCATCTTGCTCTACTAAAAAGTCAAAAGGGATAAAATTATAAAGGACCAGACGCATAAGCCGCTAAATTCTCATATAATATTCTCGGGTTGCCAAGTGATTAATCGAAAGCCAACCAGGCATAGAAGTCTTGTTAACAATGGGAAACCGCATTGTACTTGAAAACACAATCATAGAGTCTTCCACCCAAAAACTGAGCGACCTCAGGATGCTTAACCTGCCACCATTATAGGTAATACAGGAGAAGAAGACATATTAGCGTCCAAATTCAGAAAATCAATAGTGAAGCAAGTATATACATGTTACATACCATCCCAATCTTGACAGAATCGCATTTTAGCATGGCATAAAGGTTAGTTTCTATTCCACGTCCCTGAAAGTTTTCATAAAAATGATAGTTAAAAAATTACAGGCCATAGTCAGAACACCATGTTAAGCACAACTAGAATTCGTACCATCCCTTCCATAATTACTAGATCAGCATCACTTGCTATGTAAGCCAGCTCTTGAGATACATTAGAGAGGTCAATCACCTAGTAAAAAAAATGGAAGAAAACACACTTGAGCGCTTTGCCCAACAATCACAAGTATAGGGATATCGATTTTTACAAGTCACAGAATACCAATACAAAATACTCACTGGGAGATCATTGCCGGAGTTAACAACAAATAAACCAGATGTATCTACACCCATAAGAAGACCATTTTCATCTACCAACTGACAACGAAGCCTCACATCAGAAAAAAATTAAAAAAAAAACGAACTATAAACCAATGAGACATTTCACATCATCAGATAACTCTACCTTTGCAACAATCTTTGCCAGCTCCGAATATGTCACATCATTTATGGAAGGCAAGTCATTAGCAGCTAACACCACCTACAACATTAAATACTTCACTAAAATGAATGCCTACTATGGAAACAAGGATTATCAACTTGTTAAAAGTATACTAAACCTGTGTACCACGTCGAAGAAGCTCTCTGGCAAATGGCAAGATACCTAATATGATATCTGCACCTGAGTTGTCAACAAAAATTACAGCCTGTCACAAAACATCAAAATAATTTGTGAGTAAGCACAACCGTTATAAAAGAAAACACAACCAAGAGTTAGCACTACATTATTGGAGTAAAACCTAGAAAGATTATTTTTTTAAAAAAAAAACTAAAGCTAGCAGAATCAAAGCAAAGGAATCTAAAAACATCAATACCTTCTTCCAGGATTTCCGACACCAATGAATTTTAAAAAGGTCTAAATCATCAATAACCCATGGTCTCGATACAAGGCTTTGGCAGCTTGCCAAGAAGGACATGCCATCCTTGGCAAAAACATCTGCAAGCTTCACAAAACAAATAGTGCAAGCATGCTTCTCTACCAGTATCAATAGAACACATAAAAAACACCACTTGCTAGATAATTCACCAAAACAACAACCATGACAACCTCTATATGTCCACTTAAAAAATACGTACACTATAAAAAACTTAACAATCATGAATTAATGACCAATGGAAGCTGTATAAGACATGCAATGAAACAGCTACCTGTGCAGATCCAAGATCAAATATGTTTCCTGCAAGAATTCCCCTAATTAAGTTTTCGACGCGTTTGCCTTCATCTTCTATGGAATCATTGAGTTGAACCACTTGAGGAAATAGTGATATAGCTTTGGCATTTTCATCATCCTGACGCATTCACAGAGTGTTAAGCAAACCTACTAGTTAAAGCATACTGGCCATAGACCTTCTGCACTGAAAAGTATGTAAAATTGAATCTCATGCTCACCTTTACTTTTTTGAAGATATCCATGAACCCCAGCTCTCTAAGAACTTGTTCACGAAGCCTACATAAATACTTAAACAGTCCCACAAGTGAAATTAGTTCAGTAACAAATAAAAAGCTAATTCACAGTCAAATAAAAGAGAGGATGAACTAAAGCTACTTACAATGCAGTCCGGAGGGCCACCATGACTTTGTGGATCCTTCTTTAAATCCTCAAGAATTGACGTATACCTTAAGAGATGCAAATACAAACAATATACTCCAGACACAAGACAAAATAAATATATTCATGATATGTATTGAGGAAGAATATGCAATATTTGTGAGCATTATTAAATCAAGAATATTAAGAGAGTACAAGCCATATAACTATATACAAGAATTGAATCAGAAAATTTATTTACAAACTTAGGCAAAAAATGTAAAACAAACTCATGACTTTGCAATTATGAAAACAAACCAAAAATGAAACTGCAAAAAAATTATTCGTAGTTCCGTCAAATTGAAATAGATCAAATCCACTTGATTAATGTAAAACTTAAAGTGGGGAGGTTGGTGCAACTGTTAAGAGTTGTTACATGTGACGGAGAGGTCATGGGTTTGAATCATAAAACCAGGGTAAGACTGCTACGATTGGCCCATAGTGGCCTGGCCACTCCCGGACCCCACACATGCAGGAAGGGGCCGACCACATAGGGTCTCTTGTAGCAGCCGTATCTTGCATTTTGCAAAAAACTGTTTCCAAGACTGGAACCCATGACTGCTAGGTCAGACGGCGACAACTTTTACTAACTGTGACAAGATGCCCATTCATTCATACTAAATAATGTACAATCACGAAATTCGTATAACAAAGGAAACAAGAGTACCTTTCAGCAAATTTTTCAGCTTTACTATGTGCATCATCAACTGTATCATCATTCTTGGCCCGTTCCCTACACCATGATCCATCCCAAAGTTAAGTACTTATGCAAGTTGGAAACACTAACATTTATTATTTTCCATTGGCTTGTAAAGTTTTCTAAGGAGCTTGTAAAGTTTTAGAAATTTAAAAAAGAGTTGCAATTTGGGGAATTTATTATAGGATCTTTATTACTCTTTAACTAACATTTTAAAAGTCAGTCACGAGTAAAGGCAACTTCATCACCTCTTCTTCTCCAATTTCACCTCATCACCATCATTTTTACCAAACTCTATCACTCCTCTTCCATAAAGGCAACTTACTCTAACCATTTCCGTAATTGTATCAACTAACACCTTACCATCTACAAAAAGCATACACCAAAGAGCCTCATGGTAGATCCTAGGAGTTACATTGCGTTACTTAACCTAGGTTTCTTCATTTTCCTAGCCATCAAAGAATATACATGGATAGAGTTAACTTGATCAAAATTTTTCTAACTTTAAAAATTGCTGAAGAGAATGTGATTTTCCATAGCTAAGCCACACTGACTTCACACAGCGGGTATGGTAATTAATGAATGACTAAAATTAAGTGCTGGAGAAATTTCTGTCAATAGCTGGTCCCAGTTAATTGAGCAGCTTATACAACATATGAAAAGGATTATCGACGCTACGCACTTTGCAATTTCAAGTAGTAATCCACACCAGATGTTGAGGCATAACAAGTAATAGAAAGTCATATAAGAAGTGCAAACAATTTGAACAAAGTGCTGCCACATATAAAAGTTATTAGAATGGTAAGTTACTCACAAAACCCACCAATTACAATCTCAACAAGACACTAGCAAAGCCACCGGTAATTGGCTTGGTCGTCCTAGAAGATAGTTCCCATTTTCAAATAGTTTGATCAATCGGCTAATGATTCTTGCCCAAATACATCTCCATTTGCAACAACTTTTATTAGAATACCGGTTGCAAGAATGATTACGAATAGAATACAATCACGATAGTTAATGATGTTTCCATTCAAAAGGCAGTGTGAAAGAGCAAGAAAAAACAAAATGAAAAGGAGGAAACAAAAAAAAAAGAAGACAGACTTGAAAGAGGGGACGGATTTGAGGAAGAGGTCGATCCAGAGGATTTCGGTGGGGGTGGGGGAGCGAGGAGGGTCGGAATCGAAGCGGTAGGGGATGGTGCAGGGCCTGTAATGGGAATCGATGGGGGTGATGAGCAAGGGGAAGGGCACCATCGCCGACGAGCTCTCCATTGCCCACCTCTCTCTCTCTCTCTCTCTCTCTCTCTCTCTCTCTCTTACTCTTGCTTTGCTGTTTCATTTAACAAATCTCTGTTCAGTTTTAAATACCCGTACCCGCGACATACCCGATTTTTAAGTAACATTAATTATATTTTAAAATTATAAATAAAATATTTTATGAATGTTTAAAATTTATTTGGTCATCTTTATTTTATAAATTATTGATTGTAATACGAAGTATTTTTAACTTAGTATCAAATTTTGTAAATATTTCATATTAAAATACCGACTAACGATAAAATGATGAAAAAGTTTAAGCAATACCGGATTTAAAGATTATTCACAACATAGCGGGTACAAGTAAAAACCTACATGAAAGTGCCCTCTGATTTAAAATTGACCCGTGTAAAACCCGTGACTCGAGTCAGAGTTTTATGGGAGTGAACCAGTCAGTTCAACTGTCGGTTCGAGTTAAGTCAGCTTCATGGACCGCGAGCTGAGTTGAGGTCAGCTGTAAGTTATGACCAATAAGGGTCATGTATGCTCAAGTATACGATGATAACGTCAAAAAGATGATGAAAAATGAGTTATCAAGTATATGGAGGTATGCAGTATTGATTGTTATTTTTATTTGATCGTAGAATATTTTTAGGGCCGAATGACGAATTAGGACGCGATATAGGTGAGTTTGGGTGGGTTATTAGTTATAGAACATATCATTTGGATGTTGCTGTGTTCGTTTGATTTTACGGGATTTTTCACAATTTTTTTGGATTTTTTTTAGGATTTATTAGGAGATAGTTATTATTATTGACTCGAGTCAGAGTCGAGTTAAGTTTAATTTACAAAAATGCCATCGCACGCCCCTTCATCTTCCCTGACACTTCCCCCTCCCAAAACCCTACCGCCGCCTTCTGCTCGTCACCGCTGCCACCGTCGCTGACGTCGCACTGCCGCCGATCAACGCGCCGCCCCGCTGCCGTCGCCGTGCCGCCACGACCCACCCCAGCCACCGTCTCGTCGCCACGACGCCAGAATTGCCCCACAAGCCGCGACGCCCTCCCTCGTCGATTCGTCGCCGTTCGGGCCGCGCAGTCGCCGCTGCGACCCCGACGACCACCCCCTCGCCGTCGCCGACAGCCATCGCCGCCTCGGCTGCTTTGTTTGACACCACCATTGGACCAAACTCATTGAGCTGGTGCCGATAGACCCCTTGATTGCCCCGTCCCGAATCATCGCCGGAATCCGCCGGAAAACTGCCAACACTCGTAGGAAAGCCGCCGGAAAATTGGATTCGTGGGAAATTCGCCGGATCATCCGCCGAACGCATCCCGGTTTAATCTGATAGGACTTCGGACACCGCTAGGTGCCGAATTCGAGTTTCGAGCCACGAAACGGAAACCCTAGCCGTCGCCAATTTTTGACGACGCGAGGTATAATTTATTTTAACTTAATTATTTGAAAGTATTGATTATTAGAATTGCATGCTAGGATTGATGAATTGCATGTTATAATAATATATAAATGTAGATTTGATTAAGGATAAAATATGAAATTTGTTTGATTGAGTGGTGTTAAAAATGGAGGCTAAGAAATTAATTAGGGTAACTAGGTGATGATCATGATCTAATGCAAACTAGCCTAAGTAGACTTGCTAGAATTGATATAGGTTGATGTGTGTTGATTGATGCGTGATTGTGTTGATTGTATGTGCATGTTATAGGATGTGTGATTCATCATGCGGGCATTAGTTTTTAGCTTGATTGTGTAGGTACGGTGTAGGAGCTTGCCGCCTAGGTGCGTGGACCCGTTTGGAGCTTCTACCAGGTCCATTTAGGACTCGTTCTCTGTTTTTTTCGCTACTCTATTGTGTATTTGATTTATCATGTGCAGGACGAGTTAAGTGGCGCTTTATCGGATCCCACTTAACTCGGGCCATTTAGCCAACGGTTCTTTTTTTCGGATGAATAACCCTCGAGGATGAGATACCTCGAGTTTGTTTTCAAACTTCAGATCCAGCTCACGATGCCTTCGGGCCTATTGTATAAATCCCAACCCAGGCCATATATATATATATATATATATATATATATAGTTTTCGCATTTTTGGTGAGAGATGGAATGAGGGTTACTTGCGGCCACGTCTTCAGATAGGGCGTGTGCTCGGAAGAGCGGGCTCTGGAGCTGGGGAGAACCCACTTCGTTCCCGAAGGATCCGCACAACTCCACCTTTGAGTTCCTCAAACCTGGAGAAGTGTGGAGGTTTACGGGTACTGCAATGTAGTGCATGTCTAGACTTGTGGTTCAAAGGGTAGTAAAGGCGACTGCCTGAGAGTGCTCGGCCTTTGTGCTCAAGGCCAGGAGTAATATGGAAGGTGCAGAGGGCGGTAAGGAATGAGATTTGATGCGAGAAGCGATAGAGAAATGGCCAAGGTATGAGAATGAGAAAGAAAGGGGGAGGCTGTCGACCCGAGGGCGACAGCCCAACGGCGATGGCTCCCGTATGTGCCCTGATGAGAGTTCTTGAGGAAGTATATGGTTTTGATTCAACAGGAGAGTTTGCTCTCTTGTGCCAGATTGATATTAGTTATTTTTCGGGCCGGTAACACTCGTTACTAATGGTTTTTCTATATATATGTAGGTGAGGAATGCGAGCGATGAAAGCTGTCGGGACTGCGGAGGAGCAGCACGAACCGCGCACACATATACCTGCCGCGTGTAATGTATAATGATGGTTGTTTAATACTGTGTGAATGATTATTAGAATGTTTTTATCTTGATGAATTGCCTGTTATGAAATGAACGGATAGATGTGAATGAGCAGGGAGCCTTGGAGTTCAGACTCGGCTCAGGTGAAAACGAATGAGATAGTGATTGAATGTCATGGTAGATTGTTATGTTTTATCGCATTTTGATAAAATATTTATATATCCTTGTTGTGGACAGGTTGGCCCCTATTGTACTTTTAAGGGAAACTTTGTCCGTTTTTCCGTAGTAGTATATATTTTCTTTTGGTTTCTCATTTATTGTTTTGTCTTATTTGCTTGTACATCATAGCATGCATGTAGGACCGCGTTAGAACCTAATCGTTCCCATTCATGCATTTCATATTTGCATCTCCATCTTGAGACGCCGAGAGTAGATCCGGGTCGGCTTAACCGAATCTAGTAGATTAGCGAACGGTTCGGTCGCCGGTGACATTTCCGGGTCAGTTCACGGGTGAGCCGAAACAGGGTGTTACAACCCGAACTTAATATCAAACCTAACTTGACCCATATATTAAAATATCCAACCAGATCAATTTTCTTTTACACTCTATTTCTTAATATGGAAAATTATAACAAATCTATGAAGCCCATGTATTTTAATTCAGAACAAAAAAAACATATTGAAGTTACCTATTTTTTAAAGTTTTTTATATAAAAAAGAGAAATTTTGTTGATATTATTAAAATGTGGGAAAATTTTATATAATTACTAGAAAAAGAGAAAAAATAAAATTATTTAAAATACCTTCACTTAAAAATAAAACTAAATTAAAAAATATAAAATAAAATATAAAATAAAAAAATATTTTTTTCACAAAGGGTTAGGAATCCTCGACAACTAATTCAGGCCATCCCCAAGCCTCACACAACTAGACTCGTAACACCCCGTTTCAGCTCACCCGTGAACCGACCCGAAAATGTCACCGGCGACCGAACCGTTCGCTAATCTACTTGGTTCGGTTAAGCCGACCCGGATCTGCCCTCGATGTCTCAAGATGGAGACGCAAACATGAAATGCATGGATGGGATGCATGGGCTCTAACGTAGTCCTACATGCATGCTATGATGTACAAACAAAAATAAGACAAAATAATAAATGAGAAACCAAAAGAAAATATATACTATTTTATAAAAATACGGTAACACATACTAATCTACCGTGACATTCAACCATTATCTCATTCGTTTTTACCTGAGCCGAGTCTGAACTCCAAGGCTCCCTACTCATTCATATTTATCAGTTCGTTTCATAACAAGTAATTCACTCAAGCAAACATATGAAAATTATCATTTACATAACAATAACACACCGTCATTATACGTTACACGCAGCAGGTACATGTGTGCGCGGTTCCGTGCTGCTCCTCCGCAGTCCCGACAGCTTTCATCGCTCGCATTTCTCACCTACATATATATAGAAAAACCGTCAGTAACGAGTGTTACCGGCCCGGAAAATAACTAATATCAATCTGGCACAGGAGAGCAAACTCTCCTGTTGAATCAAAACCATATACTTCCTCAAGAACTCTCATCAGGGCACATACGGGAGTCGTCACCCTCAGGTCGACAGCGTCCCCCTATCTTTCACATTCTCATGCCTTGGCCATTTCTCTATTGCTTCTCGCGTCAAATCTCATTCCTTTCCTCCCTCTGCACCTTCCATATTACTCCTGTCCTTGAGCATGAAGGCCGAGTACTCTCAGGCAGTTGCCTTTAGTACCCTTTGAAACCACAAGTCTAGACATGCGTTGCAATGCAGTACTCGTGAACCTCCACACTTCTCCGGGTTTGAGGAACTCAAAGGTGGAGTTGTCAGGATCCCTCGGGAATGAAACGGCTTGTACACCATTCCAGAGCCCACTATCGACACACACGTGCCCGCTCGCGTAGCACGGTAGTTGGATTTCCCTCATTCAATCTCTCACAAAAACATGAAAACTATACATATATATAGGTCTGGGTTGGGATTTATACAATAGGCCCGAAGGCAACATGAGCTGGATCTGAAGTTCGAAAACAAACTCGAGGGATCTCATCCTCGAGGGTTATTAATCCGGAAAAAGAACTGTTGGCTAAATGACCCGAGTTAAGTGGGATCCGATAAAACGCCACTCAACTCGTCCTGCACATGATAAATCAAATACACAATGGAATAGCATAAATCAGAGAACGAGTCCTAAACGGACCTGGTAGAAGCTCCAAACGGGTCCACGCGCCTAGGCGGCGAGCTCCTACACCGTACCTACACAATCAAGCTAAAAACTAACGCCCGCATGATGAATCACACATCTTATAGCATGCACACATAATCAACACAATCACGCATTAATCAACACACATCAACCTATATCAATTCTAGCAAGTCTACTTAGGCTAGTTTGCATTAGATCAAGATCATTACCTAGTTACCTTAATTAGTTTCTTAGCCTCCATTTTTAACACCACTCAATTAAACAAATTTCATATTTTATCCTTAATCAAATCTACATTTATATATATTATTATAACACACAATTCACCAATCCTAGCATGCAATTCTAATAAGCAATACTTTCAAATAATTAAGTTAAAATAAATTATACCTCGCGTCGTCGAAAATCGGCGACGGTTAGGATTTCCGTTTCGTTGCTTGAAACTCGAATTCGGCACCTAGCGGCGTCCGAAGTCTAATCAGATTGGACCGGGTGCGTTCGGCGGATGATCCGGTGAATTTCCCAAGAATCCAATTTTCCGGCGGTTTCGGCGGTTTTCCGGCGAGTGTCAGCGGTTTTCCGGTGGATTCCAACGGTTTTCCGGCTATGATTTGGGACGGGGTAATCAGGGGGTCTATCGGCACCAGCTCGACGAGCTTGGTCCAATGGCGGTGTCAAACAGAGCAGCCGGGGCAGCGATGGCCTTCGGCGGCGTGCTCCGATCGGGGCTCCGGCCGGCCTCGACGACGGTCGGGATGGTGGGGGAAACATCGGCGACGGCGAGGGGGTGGTCGTCGGGGCCACAGTGGCTGTGGCGCGGCCCAGATGGCGGTGGAATCCGGCTCTAAGTGGCGGCGGCCCTGGTGGTTTCATGGGGCGATTCCGGCGTCGTGGCGGCGAGACGTTGGCCGGGGTGGGTTGTGGCGGCACGACGACTGCACGGCGGGGCGGGGCGGCGTTGATCGGCGGCAATGCAGCGTCAGTGGCGGTGGCGGCAGCACGCGGCAGTGGCGGCAGTAAGGGTTTGGGGTGAGGAAGGTTGGGAGGGAGAAAAATACCCTCAATGGCAGTTTCGTAAATAAGTATTGACTCGCTTCCTACTCGAGTCAAAATAATAACTAGTTCGTAATAAATTCTAAAAAAATCTAGAAAAATATGGAAAAATTCCATAAAATAAAACAAACACAACAACATCCAAATGGCATGGTCTATAACTAATAACCCACCCGAATATAATCCAACGTGTCCTAACGCGTTATTCGGCCTAAAACTATTTCTACGATCAGACATATAAAAAGAAAAAAATACTGCATACTTTTATATATTCTGATATCTCATTTCTCACCATCTTCTCGACGTTATCATCATATATTCAGGTACACCTGACTCTCATCGCTCATAACTCACGACTGGTCTCGACTCAGCACGCGGTTCATGAAACTGACTCGACTCGAACCAACGGTCGAATCGACTGGTTCGGTAACGTAAAACCCTGACTCGAGTCACGGGTTTTACAAGACTCGACTGCTTGGGGCATGCAATAGTGGTGTAGCCGACGACACTATAGTATTTAAAAAAATTAATCTTATTTTAGATGGCAATTTTGTTATTATAAAAAAATCCCCCTTGTAATAATTACTCTAAAGTATTTTACCACCGGGTTACATAAAAAAATCTCATTTTATCATAAAAGCTTTATTTTAAAAATATTTTATGGTAAGATATAACTAATATTTCACACCAAGTGGTTCATTTTAGAAGTTTAATTATCTCTATTATTTTTTTTATCAAAATTAGAAATAGAAGGAGGATGTTTTTTGGGATGAGATTTTACATCTCAAATTTGTATCGTGTTCAATTCTTTATAAATTATAAATTAAAATAATTTTATATGTTTTAAACCTTTTTCATACCAACCAAATAAAACTTTATATATATATATATATATATATATATATATATGTTCATTCAAATAATACACTAAATCTTTTCACCATCTTGCAGACCTCCTCCCGGCCAAGCTAGGTCAGGCTACAGATGGCGAGACCGACACTGCTACCGGACTCTCCACAACACTGTCAACAAACCCGAGTTGAGATCCACTGCCAGAACAGTCACTAGTCATTGAACAACTACTCAAAAAAGGCTTGTCCAAGCAGTGCAACAACAGCATTTGACCATCTTCCCAACCTCCATCCCATCGATCTCCACCACCTTCGGACAATCCACCACCTCCAATTTGTTCCTCTCCTTGCAGGCTACAAACCCAAACGCGTCTCGCCATAGCAAGCCTCATCTATCACCGGAAAATGGTGATAAATCCCAATCAACAATCATCATCATCGAAGATTTCCACTGCCACTTGCAAGTGCTGATACCAACCATAGGACCACCGCCAAGACCCTCACCAATTGGAAATCTACTATTTGTGCAGTCTCCCCTCGCCGAAGTCACCGAAAAAGCTATTGTCGGACCCTTGAAGTCAGTGTTGCAGCACTGCTGTAGTCGGGTCCATTAGACCATTTACTATTGATCACATCCGCAAGCCTATTCTTGCCTGCGACCACATATTGTTGCCTAACAATCTGATCAGACTCGTAACCAGCTCAATTGCCCGTGGCTCGTGACTAGATCCATATCCGAGGCTACGTCCATGGCCCGTCCGAGACTAGATTTGGATTGGTGCACTGCACGTCACCTATAGCCCTGCACAACCAGAAATGTCTACCACTTGTGTATGCCACCCGACCCGATCTAGTATTTTCCTAGTTTGAACCTACCTTAAACGGGTCGCTTTAGCCTATTATCACTTCTGAAATAATTTGAAGGCCTTCCCGACCTTGGATTGATATGAAACTTGTTGTCCCATCATTTTTTGACGTTCCGGACGTAGTGGTGAGGTTAGTTTAAAGATTTGTAGACAAAAAAGGGAAGAACCAGGGCTTTGGAGTCAAAGTTATCAAAGGCTAACCAATTCAAAGGGCGGCAGAATTCATTATTATTAGTGTAACTTGTAAAAATCAAAGAAAATAGTGAATTTGTGAGTACCAATCTCATAGTGGACTAACTTAGCGATTCGATTTGAACTTTAAGGAACCACGTAAAATTCTTGCATGTTTATTTCTCAATTCAACAGTTTATTTTTATAGCATTGTTTCTTTGCGTGGCAAGGGCACCTTGGTCCCACTGAACCCTCTAACCCGACTCAAAAATGCAATTTGTAGGGATAGTAGTGTTGTTTGAAAAGATATTGCATACAAAAAGATAGCCCCCAAGACAAGGAATTTAGCAAGACAAAAGGGCTCTAATGAAGAAGAACCTTCCAAGGCAATTGCAGCAAATCAACCTGAAGTACAAGGACAATCCACTGCAAATGTGGGAGAGCCAGTCACCTGCAAAATGAAAACCTAAACTCGAACGAACAACTTCAAGAATGAATTAGACAACTTGAATTGGCACTTGACGATGCACTCACTTTAAATAGGCAAGCTTCTATCGCAATGGAAAGTACATCCAAAAGAGAAGATGCCAACCCAACAAACCGGTGAAGTCCATATGAAATGGACCAGCTAGATAGCCAACCAATAACAAGCATTCTTACAACGCCACAGGAAAGGGCTTTGACGACCGCCCAAGCAAGCATGAATTTGTCAAACACCCCTCGGATAGATAACATGTTTTCTTTTGTCTTGGGGTCCATGTCACAAGCATCCCTTATGATAATTTCACCGTCCATGCCAAATTGTACATAACATAGTCCCCTCCCACATTCAACTTGGTTTCCATAGCCACCCCACTGCCAGCCACCGTACCCATGCCATGGTACAACCCTCTTGTCCCCCAATCTTTGGTTTCTATGGTGTTTCCCCCACTGATCACCACCACAATGCCCATTCCAATGGCATCGCCTTTAATGTCAATGGTTCAACCATCAGTTTTCACTGCAGTAGCTTCGCTACCAGCTAGTCATCCTCTACAAGTCTACCCTATAGTGGTTCCAGTAGTGCCAGTTGCACCCGTTGTGTCGGTTGAAGATGCCTGTTTTGACGAGTTGAAAGCTGCAATGGATGCACAAGCTGCATTGATTTCCGCATTGATAATGTATAAGGACAAAGAGCCAAGCAAATCAGTAAAGCATCTCCATCCCTTAGCCGATGAAGTTTACATAGAAAATTTGCCAAAAAAATATAAGCATCCAACCTTCATGAAGTTTGACAGAGACAACAATCCTGGAGATCACATCACAATCTTCGAGATTGAGTGTGGAATGTTGTGACTAATGAGAAGCTAAATTTGCAATAATTTCCAACATCTCTTAGTGGCAGTGCCTTAAGATGGTTCAATAACTGCCTTCCTGGATCGATCAGTTCATGGGATAAGTTTGTTGAACAATTCACAAATATTTTCAGTCAATGGAAATCCCAGTGAAGATAGAACACTTACGATAATGTCGGAGAGAACCGGATGAGTAGTTCCCAGCATATGTGAAGAGGTTTAGAAGCCTAACATCCTAGATGAAAGAGACTTTTGACATCAAGGAGCTTGTAAAGATTTGTGAAATGAATACCAGACTGGCTGCTTAGTTTCTAAGTAGTGCGCAATGCAACACTTTTGAACAACTCTTTGAAAGGGCATTGATCTTCGAGGAACTTGGGAGGGTATCTGCTTCCTTGAAAATCCTAAGGCATCAACCAATGTTGTCACTGAACTCGGCGAGCAAGGCCAAGAAAGACAACTGGGAAGCAAAGGAACAACAATGAAGGATAGAAGGTCGCACCTCGACAAGGGTGCGAATGGAGGAATATAGAAGATTACACCTTCAATGTTGGTGATTCCAAAAGGTAGTTCGATGTTTTGGTTAAGCAAGGAAAGATCACACCATGGACACCAAAGAATCCACCAACGCCAGAAGATGGGAAGAAAGAAAATTTCTGCCAATTCCATCAAATGGTTGGCCATCAGACAATAAAGTGTCAGAACATAATGGAGAAAATTCAAGAATTACTCAACAAAGGTGAAATCAAATACAAAGCTCCCACAATACAAAAGGCACCAACAACTAATGTTATGACAGCAAGTCATTCGACTTCACCATTGAAGATTCAAGACAAAGAAAAAAGAAGAAGATGAACTAAGCAAGGGCAAGGAGCTTGGGGAAGAGCAGTTTGACAAAGAAAACCAACTTGAAAGAAATAAAGTGTTAGATGTTGAAAGTAAGAAAAAGGAGCCTCCATTGAGTTGAGCGAAAGAAGGAAACAATCCTCTTCTACACCAAAAAAAGGAAGCTGATCAAATGACAATTGTGAAAAAGCTAAGGAAGATATCTGAGTTAGTGCACATGTTTGACGTATTGCACTTCTCACCCAGTGCTTGGTTCACAGTTGAACAAGTTTTATTAGAATTTGTAATAAAAAATGGAGAAGAGAGTTTTTTTATGAACTCGAGTGGAATAAAAGACTACATCATGGATGCAGAATATCTGGGAAACCCTTTGCCTCTTTTAACTCGAGTGAATAAGGAACAAAGGGCCCGTACTAACCCATTTTGACCGCATGTTAACAATACTTTACTCATACTAGCTGGGATGATCACTTTCTCCAACGACGATTTGTGTCACCCTGAGTCCAACCACAATTGGCCATTGTTCATTAGTGTGGAGCACTACAGCAAGCTTGTTCGGTGTGCACTTGTTGATCAAGGGTCATCAATCAACATTCTTCCTATACATGTGTTGTTTGCATTTGGTTATACTAAGGAAAACCTCATGCCAGACTATAGTTAATTTAGTGTCTCTTGTACCATGTGAGTCATTAGGAATGGTCTATTTACACATCTCTATTGGTCCTTTTAGTTTACCACACATATTCCACATCCTAGAAATTGATCCAATGTGGCACATGCTTTTTGGGCGACTGTAGATTCATGACCACCGATGCGTGCCACCTTCATGGCACCAATACGTTAAAGCCGCACCCAGTAAAGGAGGTCAAATCCGAGTCTGGGGCTACGAAACCCATTTGCTCTTAGAGGAAGCACATTTGCGGATGCCGCATTCTTCACAGAGGGAAATGCCCTAAAATTAGCTCGAGAACAACAGTCTAGTCATGTCTATCTTACTACAATTGATTTGTCATACTTTATTAAACTAATAACTAACTATCCACCACCAAAGCCTCCTAAAATAGCAAAATTACACAGGTTGTCAGTTCCATCGGCACCATCAATTTCACTAGGCCAAAAGCTTCATTAGTGCATTTAAAGGTCACAATACATTCAGGACAACCAAAGCAAAAAAATTAAAGAGATACCATCACTCCAAGAAGTGCAAAGTCAAGAAGAGAAAGATTGCATTGTAACTGAGGATGCCGCCATGATGTTAGGAAAATGGGAAATGTGAGTGGTAATCTTTTATGGAAGTAATTACAATTGACCCATGACCGGTCATTTACTTGGAAGAAGAAGAATACAATTCATTTGATGAATTTGAGATCATAACTTTGGAATTGGAAGATTCGACTACATCAGAATCATTTTCTTATTGCATATCAAGTGAAAATGAAGGATTAATGCGACTATAGTTTGTAGGAGCAATATCACATGAAGAGGGACTATAAGATAAAGAAATATAACAAGCACCTAGTCATTTTGAAGATGGAGTTACTCTAGAAGTAGAACGACTTGTGGAAATCAATTTGAGAACTTATTGAGAACCCCATCCAACTTTTCTTGGATCAAGTTTAAAAGAAATGGAAAAGCGACACCCCATTGATTTACTTAAGAGGTACATGGATTGTTTTGCATGATCCTATGATGAGATGTCAGGTTTGTCAACAAAAGTTGCAGTACACCATTTTTTAGTCAAGCTAGGTGTATGTCAAGTTATTCAAGCAAGAGGGAAGTTTAGCCCACTGATCGAGGCCATGATCGCAACAGAGATAGAGACGTTGAATAAGGAAAACTTCATTAGTGAAGTCAAGTACCCGGAATAGTTGGAAAATGTTGTCCTAGTAA
The DNA here is from genome assembly GCA_033002965.1 of Piper betle. Taxonomy (NCBI): domain Eukaryota; kingdom Viridiplantae; phylum Streptophyta; class Magnoliopsida; order Piperales; family Piperaceae; genus Piper; species Piper betle. The sequence goes on along the minus strand of JAURVB010002506.1, from coordinate 45,472 downwards.
AGAAGAAGAATGTCCAGATGAGGATTTGTGTGAACTTCCGAGATCTCAACAAAGTATGTCCCAAGGATATATTTCCTTTACCAATCCCTAATATTTTACTTGACAATGTAGTTGCTTGTCAAATGTTTTCTTCCATGGATGAATTTAGTGGCTACAATTAGATTCACATGGCAGTTGAAGATGAAGAAAAGACAACTTTTTACATGCCTGTTGGAATTTATTGTTATAAGGTAATGTCATTTGGTTTGAAGAATGCATGGGCTACTTATCAACGGGCGATGCAATATATTTTTTGTAGACATGCTACATGTGGAAACAGAGGATTATGTTGACGAGATGATTGTGAAGTCAAAAGCAATAAATGATCATTGCAAGGTGTTGCGGAAGGTACTTCACCAGTATAGCGTCAATAACTTGATGTTGAATTCACAAAAATGTGCTTTTGGTGTTTCGTCAGGGCAATTTCCCAGATTTTTGGTGCACAAACGAGGAATCCAAGTTGACCCTACAAAAATTCAAGCTATTAGAAATATGAGTCCACCTACATCCTTACGTCAATTGCAAAGCTTCGTAGGAAAGATCAATTACATTCAGAGGTATATCCCAAACTTGTCGTCAAAGATTTTGCTGCTTACTCAATTGTTGAAGAAAGGAAACAAGTTTGAGTGGGGGGAAGCATGTGAATGAGCCTTCAAGGAAATAAAGACAAGGTTGCTAAAGCCTCCAACTTTACTTACTTTAGTACGAGACAGACCACTAATCCTATATATTTCCCACACAAGGGAAACACTTGCAGCGATCTTAGCCAATGCTGACAACCTTGGGAGGGAACGACCTGTGTATTATTTAAGCAAAGCTATGAGTTCAATTGAATAAAGGTACACAAAAATTGAGAAGGCATGTTTAGCCTTGGTGTTTGCTTCACAAATGTTGCAACATTACTTTCTTACACATGAAGTGCATTTACATGACAACCTTATTCGATACTTACTCCAACAACCGGCCTTGTTGAGCAGAGAAGCAAGATGGCTTCGAAAGTTAATGCAATTTGACATCAAGTGTGTAAGCTACTCGCCAAACATTTAGCTCTACCATTAGAAAAGAAAGATGAAGTCCATTTCAATGTGGATAAAGAACTAGTGAAGTGGATTTTGTATTTCGATGGAGTAGCTGTAGGAATGTGAGGAGGAGCAGGAATTGTCCGAGCAGAGCCTTTAGGGAAGATGCATTTCCACGCTTACAATTTAGCATATTTTTGCACCAACAATAGTGCAAAATATGAAACAATGTTGCTTGGATTGTTGCTTGCAAAGGATTTGAAAGTATAATACTTGTTAGTTTGAGGCAACTCATTATTGGTAATTCAACAAGCTGAAGGGAATTTTGAAGTTAAGGAAGCACACTTGGAAGTATGCAAGGCGCGTTTGATACAACTATTGAAGAATTTCAAAAAAGTGGTGCTTGCACATATCCCTCGCTCTACAAATTGCATGGCAAATGCACTCACCGTATTGGGATCAAGATTCATTGCTGAAGGGGACGTCATTGAGTTAATTATCTAGTTTGCTCACCATGACACACCTACTGGTGTGGTTTTACCATCAAGTGTTGTAATTGAAAGTTTTACACTAGAGGAATTTAGGGATTGGTATGGAGATATTATCAACTTGTTGGCACACAACCAGCTACCTAGTTATCGATATAAGGCTCGTGAGGTGCGACGAATTGCATCATATCATCTCATTGAAGGAAAATTATTATATCGTCAAGGATTTGATAGAATCTTACTATGGTGTTTGAACAAGGAGGAAATTTGAAAGCTATGAGAGATGCACATTAAGGGACTTGTGGAGAGCACCAAGGTGGAAGAAGGTTGTATCACGTTTGCTCCGAATCAGATATTTTTGGCCAACAATGTACAAGGATTGTATGGATTTTGCTCGATCATATGAAAAGTGTCAGTTGCATGCACCTTTGAAGCATTTGCCCCCAGAATCATTGCACCTGATTGGTGTCTATTGGTCATTTCAGATTTGGGAGCTTGATTTTATCAATCAAATCCGTCCATTATTGTCAAAGGGTCACAAGTTCATCTTGACAGAATATTTTACTAAATGGGGTGAAGCAATACCAACAAGGAAACAGACAAGAGAGTGTATTGCTCAATTCATTTAGTAAAATATCATCTTCCAGTTTGGAGTTCCCCAGAAGCTTATTACGGACAATGGCACACCATTCATGGGATGACAAGTTGAAGAGTTAGCCAAAAAACATCGGTTTGAAATAGTGCAATCATCACTGTACAACCCGCAATCAAATGGACAAGTGGAATCTTTCAACAAGATTTTGAAGCAAATGTTCTAAAAGATGGTGGTAGATAATCAACGTGATTGGCATGACAGGCTATCTGAAGCGTTATGGTCATACCATACTTCCACTAATCTAAGTACCGGAATTACTCCTTTTTGTTTGTTTATGGAATGGAAGCTATTCTGCCTTTAGAAGTAGAATTACCTGCATTAAGGATGGCTACTGTTTCACAACTATCACCAGAGCAAGCAGAGTATGTAGCAAACAAAATTACGTCACTTGAAGCAATTGACGAGCATCGTCATTTTGCAGGGGAAAAGTTGAAAAGATATCATGAAGCTATGACAAGGAAATACAACCAAGATATAGAGCCTCGTAAGTTTAGCCCCAGAATGTTAGTATTGTGCAACACCCGTGAAGTTAAGGCTAGATTGCCAACGTCAAAATTTTCCCTGTCATGGGAAGGACCCTATCTTGTGAAGCATGATGTTGGTAAAGGATGTTTTGAATTGTCAACAACTGATGGAGATTCATTATTCCAAGTCAATGCTAGATACCTGGAAATTTGGGACGAGAGGTCGCACCTCGTCAAATGAAACCTAAATGGTGAACAGATGGATGGATGTATAGTGTACATAAAAAAATGCAAATTATATTTGTGGATTCTTCTTTCTGAGTTTCCAAAGAATGGGCAAGGGGGCAGATGTTCATCCAAATTATACACAACACCCTTTAGCTCGAGCCATGAGACCAAGCCCAGCCAGCCGTAGTCACACCCCTGCACCATGTTAGCCTTTAGATCAAGTCCATACAATTCAAATTTTATGAAGATAGGGATAAGAAGAAGAAAGAATAAGTGTTTAAACAGATTTGTACTTATCTAGTCACGTGGGATAACTTTTGAGTCTCGGAGAAAGAGTCCAAGCGGTTCCAAAACTGCTGGAGGGAATATGTGTGGAAAGTTGGGATGGCTTGTGATTGCACGCCTGTACTCATGGAACAGAGAGGGCTCCCAAAAAATTTATAAAGAACTAAGTCTAATTATTTGAGTTGGGGGGAGGGGAGAAAAATTTGCACACGTGAAGCTTTGGAGATTGCAGTGTTTCTTGTTTCGCTGAAGGCCTATCGCCTTGCCAAAATAAGTTGTTGTTCGAAGCCCTTGTCACAAAGCCATGGAGGCCCCCACCCTGTTTTTGTGAAGATGCAGCATGTCGTTGCTATCCTGCTGACTGAGAAGACGAGTTGCAGTGCCGCAAAAGTCTGCCTTTGCCACCTCGCCGCAACTAATCTACCCGAAAGGTGAGTTTTTCTCTTTGGCAGGAAAAAACAAAGGAGAAAACAAGGGTTCAAAACATCCACAAAGAGTTCATTTTGTGGCTATTTTCTGACCAATGCTGGTCATTCCCAACCCCACTGTAGTGTCCAAAGTGAAGCCGACAAAGTAGTATTTGGATCTGGGTGGACTCCTGCCACAGTTTGACGTCGGCATCACCGGGAAAAAATCAAGAAGTGGTTGACCGGAAAAGGAAAAAACAAAGGAGAAAACAAGGGTTAAAAACAGCCACGAAGAGTTGATATAGCAGTTGCTTTCTGACCTACGACGGTCGTTCACAACCCAACTTTGGTGTCCAAAGTGAATCGATGGAAGCAATCTTTAGTTTTGGGTGGAGTCCCGCCAGAGTTTGACACTGTCGTTGCCGGAATTATTAAAGGAAATTGTTGATCAGAGCAAGGAAAGAACAAAGAGCCGCCAACTTGTAGACCTCCATCGGGCTAGGCAAGGTCACTGACAGCCAAACCAACACTACTACCAGACTCTCCTCAACACCGTCAACAAACTGAGTCAAGATCCTCAGCAGGATGAGCCACCAGTCTCCGAAAAACAGCCAAAAAGGCCACCTAATCAGTGCAACAACTGCGTTCGGCCATCTTCCTGACCTCCATCCAGCCAATTACCGCCACCTTAGGACAATATGTTGCCTCCAATAATTCCCTCTCATCGTAGGCTACAAATCCAAAACGAATCCCACCGCAGCAAGCCTCATTTGTCTCCGGAAAACAGTGATAGATCCCAGTTGACAATCATCACCACCGGAGATTTCCACTACCTAACTGTACTAATACTAACCATAAGACCACCACCAAGACCCTCACCAGTTGGAGAACTAGTGTTTTGGTGGTCTCCCCTCACCGAAGTCGCCAAAAAGTTGTCACCGGAGCCTTGAAGTCGGCGTTGCACCCCCGCCATAGTCCAGTGATGCATACATCGGTCGATTTAAAAAACCACGTGAATTGGCTAGGCTCGAATCGGTCCGTGAATCGGCCGATTCGGCGATTCCACCCGATTCTGGCCGGCAGCAGGGAGGCAGCGAGGGTGGTGACGGGCGACCAGGGAGGGGGTGGGGGGCGGGGGCTAGGGGGCAACGACGGCGAGGGAGGCGATGGGGTGACAGGGGACTGGGCGAGGGTAGCGAAGGGTGGGGTGGGGCGAGGGGGGACAATGGGGCGATAGGGCTGCGAGGGCAGGTTCAGGGCGGCAAGGCGGGGTGGGAGGTGAGGAGGGGGGCGACGGGGCAACGGGGCAGCGAGGGCGGCGACGGGGCAGGATAGGGGGTGAGGGGGCGACGGGGCAAAAGGGTGGCGACAGGCGGCGGGGCGGGACAGCGATCGGGGGAGGGTACATGGGCGGGGCGGGGGAGAATGAGGGATGAAATATTAGTGGCATTCTTATAATTAAAAGTTGATTCGACTCTGACTCAAGTAAAAATTAATTACCAACTCCAAATAATTTTTAAAAATCCAAAAAATATGAAAAATATCATAAAATATAATACACATTATAACATGAAAATTACATCAGAATGACATATTCTATACTAATAACCCACCAATTTTAACTAAGTTGAAACTTTTGTATAGGACCGATTCAGGCCGATTCAATTGAACCGATTCCCATCTGATTTAGACCGATTTCAATTCCCATTCCGATTTTTGCAACCATGCCACATTGGGTCCATCATACCTGTTTATTGTTGATCACATCTGCAAGCCTATGTGTGTCTGGGACCATATCTCGTTGCCCAATGATCTGATTGGGCTAGCTTAGTTGCCTATGGATCGTGACCATATCCAAGTCTGAGACCGCGTCCATGGCCCGTCTGAGACCAGATTTGGACAAGTGCATTGTGCGCCACCTACAGCCCAACACACCCAAAAATATCTAGCACTTGTGTATGCCAACCGATCCGATCCAGCATTTTCCTAGTTTGAACCAACCATAAATGGTTTGGATCAACCCATTATCACTCCAGAAATAATTTGAAGGCCTTCCCGACTTAGATTGAGATGAAACTTGTTACCCCACAATTTTTGGACATTCTGGACATAATGGTGAGGTTATTTTAAAGATTTGTAGACAAGAAAGGCAAGAACCAGGGCTTTGGAGTCAAAGTAATCAAAGGCGAACCAATTCAAAGGGCAGCAGAATTTACTATTATTAGTATTACTTGTAAAAATCAAGGAAAATAATAAATTTGTGAGTACCAATCTCACCGTGGACTGACTTAAGGATTCGAGTTGAACCCTGAGGAACCACGTAAAAATCTTGGGTGTTTTTCCTCCATTCAAAATTTTATTTTTATCCCACTGTTTCTTTGCAAGGCAAGGGTGCATTGGTCTCACTGAACCCTCCCGACTCAAAGACGCAATTCGCAGGGGCGGCAAATCCTGCCCCCAAAATATATATATATATATAGGAGGACTATGATGTGCTGCCCATTTTGGCAGCGCAACATACGCTGCCTCACAAGGGCATTTGGATCTGATCCAATGGCCCTGATAAACCCCACCCCCCTCCCTCTCCCCCCACCTTGTTTGGCCAGTCGTCCCCTTGCTGCCACCTCTACGCCCCTGCTCGCCTACTGGCCCCCCACCATTGCAGACCACCCCCTACCCTGGCCCGCCCCCGCCACCACCGCCCCTACCCTGACCACCACCGCCCTCCCTTTCTTTCTCCCACATGCTGCCGCCCGCCACCCTTGCCACGACCGCCACCGGCCCACCTTTCTTTCTCCCACATGCTGCCGCCTGCCGCCCCCTTCCACGACCGCCACACACCCCCCGGCGCACGCGTGACCCCCCTCCTGGGGTCACGGTGGCGCGGCGAGGCCGCCAGTGGTAGGGTCGCGTGGCTAAGCAGAGGGCGGGGGGGTTGGAGAAACAAGGGAATCTGGATGGCAATTTCGTGATAAAAACTTACTCGATCCCGACTCAAGTCAAATTAAAAAATAAAATAAAACAATTTCATAATAAAAATTTGACTCGATCTTCACATGAGTCAATAATTTGAAATAAATATAAAATAAATACAATAAAAATTGATTCGAGTCGGGATCGAGTCAAGTTTTTATTACGAAATAAATTTTAACTTGACTTGATCATAATTTCGTAATAAAAACTTTATTCGAGTTCATATTATGAAATAAAATGTGAAACAAATAGAATAAAATACTATAAAATAAAATAATCCATTAGAACTCGATTATTTTATTTTATGGTATTCGACTCGAGTGAAGTAAATAAAAAATTGACTGGTATTGACTCGATTTAAGTAAATAATAAAGTAACTCGGGATCGACTCGAGTCAAGTCAATAAAAAATTGACTCGGGATCGACTCGATTCAAGTAAATAAAAAAGTAACTTGGGATCGACGCGAGTCAAGTCAATAAAAAAATAAATTAATTTTGTAATAAAAACTTGATTCGCTCCCAAATGGAGTCATTATTACGAAATAAATTTTAAAAAATAATTTTTATTGACTTGAGTCAATTTAAAAAAATTAAAAATATTAAAAACTTGACTCGAGAAAGGAGTGAGTCGTGAGCAAGTCTAGTTTTCACTACAAAATTATTTTATTTTTTTAAAATTTATTTTGTAATATTGACATGAGTCGAGTGTATAGTTTTTATTTTATGGTATTTTCTTTTTAATATTTTTTAAACAAATAAAATAAAACAGTTTTAATAAAATAAAATACTATAAAAAATATTACAAATATAACTCAAAAAATATTAAAAAATATAGTAAAATACCAAAAAATAAAATAATCGAGTTCTAATAGATTATTTTATTTTATAGTATTTTATTCTATTTGTTTCACATTTTTATTACTAAATTATTTTATTTTAAAAAAATTATTTCTTAATAAAAACGTTACTCAATTCTAACTAGAGTCAAGTTTTTATTACAAAATTATTTTATTTTTTAAAAATCTATTTCTTAAAATTAACTCAAGTTGGGATCGAGCCACATTTTTATTACGATATTATGTTATTTTTAAAAATTTATTTCGTAATATTAACTATTGTTAGGATCAAGTCAAGTTTTTAAATTTATTTCTTAATACAAATTTAACTTGATCCGACTCAAGTCAAGTTTTTATTACGAAATTATTTTATTTTTTAAAAAATCTTTTTTGTAATATTAACTCGAGTCGGGATTGAGTAAAGTTTTTATTACAAAATTATTTTATTTTTTAAATTTATTTCGTAATATTAACTTGAGTCGGGATTGAATCAAATTTTTGAATTTATATCTTAATAAAATTTATTTCATAATATTAACTTGAGTCAGTCCTTCCTTTCCCTCTTTGTTTCTGTGTTTGCGCGTTGTTAGGTGTAGATTTTTGTGCTTTATTATTTTTTTAATACTTTTACCATATATAAATTTGTGTTATGAGTCTTTAGGACTCGAGATCATCTCATTTGAGCATGTAAATAAATAGTTATGTATTTTTTATAATTTACTATTATCACCATGCACTGTTTAACCATAAAATGATATTTGGCTTTGTAGATATCCATTTTCATGACTTAGGTTATGTTGAAATCAAAACACATATTTCTACATGTTTTATGTTATACACATTTACTGCTTTGGTGCCTAATTGCATGAAAGGGATCCAAACTTGTCAAAAGTGCTTTCCTGGTTCTTGTGACCATGCAGCTATTTTTTTCACTTCTTACTCCCTGAAGTGATAAGATTTTGGAGTTGTACTTGTGCGTGCTTGTTTCCGTAGATGTTAGATATGACATGAAAAATACTATGCCTAATATAACTACCAAAAGGGTATGAACAAAACCCCTAAGTGATGTATATGCTAATCTGTGTGACTATGTTGCCATGTTCTGAGATTGAGAATCTTGTTGAGCAACCAAAAATATGTTAATAAAATCTGAAAAAAAATATTTTTACTCACTAACCGTCTAAAAGAAACATGTCAAGTTTTGGATTTAATAAAAATCATATAGGTGGGCATATTGGTCAGTGATCCAGACTATGCAAGAATGAAGGCTGAAACCCAAGTTTCATAACTCCAGATGTAAAATCCTAAAATATATGCAAACGGTGATGGATTTATATAAAATTCATCCCACACCTTAGGATAATATCCAAAGGGATCATTTTTCCCAGTAGATCATGAGTTAGAAATTTCCCAAGCATAATGGAACACCGGAACTATAGAAGCAGTCTGGCTAATAACTTGCACTCCTGAGCCTACTAAGGCCCAAATTCTTAGAGTTTAGACTTAAAATTTCACTGAGATCAATCCCACAATGTTTGATATCTATTCCCATTGACTCAGGCTCATTTGAAATCTTCACCATTAATAGATCATAGAAAAATTGATGTGTGGCCGAAGAATACTATTGGGCTTTATTCACCATGTAGGCCCATGGGCCAGCCTTGCTAAAAATGTAAATTAAGCCTTAGAGTGTCAAGGCTCACCGATCCAAATTTCAGACCATTTAAACATTGTTTGTCCTATCTAACAAATTATCTGCTAAGCCCATTTGATTAAACTAGAATTGGACTTTTCCAACTAAGTGAACATGAAACCCTAAACCTTAATTACGCATATAATAAGGTTTAACACTTCATTACAATCACAATTAAGTTAGTTAAGTGTCCTATGAATATTGTGCATGCCTGAAGGCTTTGCCTTCATATGCATGCCGATGTGATCCTACCCTTATTCAGTTCCATCTCCGTGATAGGTTACGCAGTTTAAACTTTTGATCTAGGTCCAAGTTCGTGGGTCTACAGCTTGACTCTCTGAGTGTTGAGTTTTGATTGAATTTTAGATGTAGGATAGTGTCAATGACATTTTATCGGATTCCTCTAATACTGGGTCATTTAGCTTAGTTTTTCACTATTTTAATAAAACTACAAGGATGAGATTCTTTGTTGGTTTTCAAACTCAAAATCCAAAAAATGTATTATAAAAGCCCCTCCCTAAGCCTAGTATACATGTGCACACAATTTTACGGTTTTTCGAATAAGAGAGTGAGCAGTATAGAGATATGTAGATTGTACTTGTAACACCCAAATCCAGTTCACGCTCGTGAACCAAACCGGCATGTTACAGGCCCCAGTTAGGTCGGCTAACCCAAACCCAACTCGTGCGGATCTAATCTCGGCATCTTAAGATGAAGATACGACTTGTCATACATGGATAAATGCACGGAATCCTAACATGATACTACATGGATGACATACAAACTAAATTACACACCAATACAATTACGATCAAATCAATAAAAATTCTAAAATAACACAGACAGAATCTCCCCTAAAAGTGCAATTAGGGGCCACCCTATGAAATAATATATATAAATATATATGCATGTATTAAAATTTTCATTCACACAGAATCTAATCTACTATACAATCATTCTGAAGCTTGGGTCTCAACCCACAACGCTTCTACTGCGCGCTCTGATCACATTTCACCTCTTGTCATCATGTCTTAGCTTTTCACCACGTCATAACATCATCTTATTGCATTTAATCATATCCTATCATGTCTTAGCATTTCACAACATTCACAATATAATAGCATCATAAACACAATATAATCACTCAATCAACTCACATGTGTGCAAGCGACAACAGTGCTCCTCCGTCCAAATAACCTCACTTTTCCTAACTCTTCCCTGTTCTGCTCATTTACATTGTAGCTATATCTTGTTCCTCAAGTTCTGGCCCTACTAAGCTCTAACTAATCTACTCGGTCAGCGGATGACCAATACACAGATGGCGGTAGTGCGCCTTCGGTCGGTGGTAGTGCATCTCGGACAACGGTTGTGCACCTCGGCAGTAGTTGTGCGACTCGGTCGGCGGTTGTGCAACTCGATCGGCGGTTGTGCACTCGATCGGTGGTTATACAACTTAGTCGGTGGTTGTGCACTTAGTCGGTGGTTGTGCACTTGGTCGGTGGTTGTGCACTCAGTTGGCGGTTGTGCACTTAGTCGGCGGTTGTGCAACTCAATCGGTGGTTCTGCACTCGGTCGGCGGTTGTGCACTCGGTCGGCGGTTGTGCAACTCTGTCGGCAACAATTCTATCGAGATGCTAAAATTCTGATCTTGATCGTATACATTATAAATCCACTCTACTATCTCTAACATATCTTGGTTGCTAACAACTAGGCTCAGGTTGTCCAACCATACGTGTCTAATCCAGAGGGGTTTGGATCCTGTGCTAACACATATGATGGTAAACCTATGCTGAACTCACTGTAATCTCCTGGAATCTGGAGTGGCTGCTTTCATCAGTGCTGACTGGCCCTCAATAGTAGTCCTGATCTTTTCCTCATCATATCGAGACCTCTATCTGGCAAAGTGAAGCCAAAACTATTGCCCGCAGGTCATAAACTAGTGGAAGAGGGGGAGGTGGTGAAGTTCTAATCGAACTGTTGATCCACCACGCTACTACTCATCCTCATTCATTACTATCTTCTGGAAGTGGTCCATCTCATGTGCCAACTAACTTGCTAGTACCTCTATACTTCAAGCTCCTGACTGTTACCCCTTTTCTTTTTAACTCATTCCCATCATGTACACCATGTCCCATGGAAACATGACTAATGTGGTGACACGCAAGACACGAACATCTCGTCAATATCCAATTCGGCCTCAGCTGACTGAAAACGCATTCACCCTAACTCATCTAAATCTCTTTTTCAATGGACAGAATCAGTGGGTCTCTAAGCCCATCATGACAAGCCTGCCAGATTCCTGCGACATCTACTAACATCTAGATCTGGTATAAGATAGGATCCCATTCTCCCTCTGCTAACACTACGATATACCCTGCTCAGATCAACTAACCAAACAGTCTGATATCATGATAAAAATCCATAACCTGTCAGATTTACTAAGGTCAAATCCACATATTTCTGATCAAGCCTTAAATACACTGTTATCCAAAACAGCTTATAAAGAAAAATCTGCATGTAAAGAAAATATACAGAAACATACTTGCCAGCTAGACTTGGAGCAATCTTTGCACACACATCACCTATAAAAGTATCGTACATCTTAACCGGCCGAGAGTGGCTCTGATACCAATTCTGTAACACCCCAAATCCAGTTCACGCTCGTGAACCAAACTGGCATGTTATAGGCCTCAGTTAGGTCGGCTAACCCGAACCCAACTCGTGCGGATCTAATCTTGGCATCTTAAGATGAAGACACGACTCGTCATACCTGGATAAATGCACGGAATCCAAACATGATACTACATGGATGACATACAAACTAAATTACACACCAATACAATTACGATCAAATCAATAAAAATTCTAAAATAACACGGACAAAATCTTCCCTAAAAGTGCAATTACGGGCCACCCTATGAAATAATATATATAAATATATATGCATGTGTTAACAATTTCATTCACACAGAATCTAATCTACTATACACTTATTCTGAAGCTTGGGTCTCAACCCACAACGCTTCCACTGCGCACTCTGATCACATTTCACCTCTTGTCATCATGTCTTAGCTTTTCATCACGTCATAACATCATCTCATTGCATTTAATCATATCCTATCATGTCTTAGCATTTCACAACATTCACAATATAATAGCATCATAAACACAACATAATCACTCAATCGACCGACATGTGTACAAGCAACAACAGTGCTCCTCCGTCCAAACTAGCTCCTCCAACTCGTGATTATTACCTTCATATAGTATAAAAATACGCCAGTAACAAGTGTTACTGGTCCAGAAAATAAAATAACAATAACAAGCTGGCTATGAGAGCAAACTCTCATATGAAAGAAAACATTATATACTCCTCGTGAATACTCTGAAGGGCACCTACTGAGGAGCCACTAGGCTGCAGACCCGGTAGCATCCCGAACTGATTGATCTAGTTGCTGCTGAAGCCTCTCTCAGCATTTTCTTACTTCATTTTCTGGTCTCAAATCCTAAGCCCTCTCATTACCTCCATATTTCTCCTGGTCTTGAGCACGAAGGCCGAGTACTCTCAGGTAGTCGCCTTTAGTACCCTTTAAATCACAAGTCCGGACATGCACTGTACTAAACAGTAGCCGTAAACCTCCACGTTCTCCGGGTGTGAGGAACTCAAACGCGGAGTTTTCAGGATCCCTCGGAATGCAGCCTGCTGGCACTAATCTAGAGCCCGCTTTGACTGTCACGACGTCGGCTCATGGTACGTGCATTCGGTTTCTCCATCTATCGTCTCACTGAAAACGCGAAAACTACATATATATAGGTCTGGTTAGGGATTTATATAATAGGCCCGAAGGCAACTTGGGGTGGATCTTGTTTTCAAAATCATCCTCGAGGGATCTCATCCTCGAGGGGTTATTAATCTGAAAAACTGTTCGGTTCAATGGCCCGAATTAAGTGGGATCCAATAAAACGCCGCTTAACCTGTCCTGCAAATAATAAAATAAGCATATAATAGAAGAGAACGTAAAACAGAGACGAGTCCTAAATGGACCTGGTAGAAGCTCAAAGCGTGTCATCGCGCCTAGGTTGCGAGCTCCTACTTCGTACCTACACATGAAAACTAAATACTAACGCCCGCTAACTAAATGATACATCAAATTCAATGAACATCAATCAACAGTCAAATAATCATAAGTATGAAAATAATTCTAACTAATCCTATTCATACCAATTTTACTGTGTTTTTACGTCATACTCGATTAGCATGCTCATATTTACTTTATCTCATTACATAACTTAGTATTCATTCCATGTTAATCACATCATGCACATCTTTACTTCATTCATAGTCTAGCATTCATCATGACAACTACTCAATTCTAACATGCTATACTAACAATCATCATCAATTTTAAATAATCAAATCGGAGCTAATTATACCTCACGTTGTCGGCAATCAGCCACGGCTAGGGTTCCGTCGCATGTCTCGGAGCTCAAATTCACCGTCTCCGACTCGAGTCAAGAATAATAATTAAGTCTCCGTAAATCCTAAAAAATTCCATAAAATCAAAAAAAATCCCATAAAATTAAACAAATACCAAAACATCATAATGATGTGCTCTAGAACTATCAACCCACCCAAACTGCCAGTAACGCATCCTAACGCGGTAAACGGCCTAAAACTAATTCTACAATCCATTATATATAAAAATAAACAAAAGCAACTAGCATACTGTAAAACCCCGAAAAAAATAATTAGGTTATTTTATTTAGGGTTTTATAAATCTTAAAATGAACCATAAATAATATTTAATTAAATAAATTCTTAAGAATCAATATCATTTATAAACCATTCGTATTTACTTAATAGTAAGTTTTTGACTTTTCATTATCACACAAATGATATAGTAATGAGTGATTACGTTCTTTTCTATAAAATTTGATATAATGACTTCTTGAATTCCACACATATTATTCTATATAAAGGAGAGCTCTATTGTTACATGAAACATCCTCTGGATAGCTTGTGAGCACATTTGGCTTTAAAGAAATTACATTTATATTAGGATCATGTGTTATAGTTGCAGATACCTCATCACAATTCCAGGTCCGTATAATTATTTAAAATGTTGTATTTTCCCTTGTGGACAACCTGAGCCCAGATTCGACCACCATGCACCGAGTGCAACCGAGGTCAAGGAATTGACTCAGTCTGACACGGGCTATGCCCTTCATAATCCAATAATAGATATGTCAGAATGGACCTGACAACCATAATACAATAAATTGGACATGGCGGATTGGACTTGCCAGCCAATTACAGACATGATGGACCATCAGCCAATAGATGGACATGGTGGACTGACCCATCAACCAGTTAATGGACATGGTGGATTGGACTTACCAACCGATAATGGACATGGCGGATTGGACTCGCCAGCCGATAATGGACATGATGGACTGACCCATCAGCCAATAAATTGGATATAGCGGATTGGACTCGCCAGCCGATAATGGACATGATGGACTGACCCATCAGCCAATAAATTGGACATGGTGGATTGGACTCGCTAGCCAATTACGGACATGGTGGATTGAACTCACCAGCCGATAACGGACATGGCAGATTGGACTCGCCAGCCGGTAATGGACATGATGGACTGACCCATCAGTCAATAAATTGGACATGGCGGATTGGACTCGCCAGCCAATTATGGACATGGTGGATTGGACTCACCAGCCGATAACGGACATGGCGGATTGGACTCGCTAGCTGGTAATGGACATGATGGACTGACCCATTAGCCAATAAATTGGACATGGTGGATTAGACTCATCAGCCAATAAAGGGCATGGCGGATTGGACTCACCAGCTGGTAATGGACATGATGGACTGACCCATCAGCCAATAAATTAGAAATGGCAGATTGGACTCGCCAGCCAATTATAGACATGGTGGACTGACCCATCAGCCAACTAACAGACATGGTGGATTGGACTCACCAGCCGATAACGGATATGGCGGATTGGACTCGCCAGCCAGTAATGGACATGATGGACTGACCCATCAGCCAATAAATTAGACATGGCAGATTGGACTCACCAGCCAATTACGACATGGTGGACTGACCCGTCAGCCAATAGATGGACATGGTGGACTGACCCATCAGCCAACTAATGGACATAGTGGATTGGATTCATCAGCCGATAACGGACATGGCAGATTGGACTCGCGAGCCGGTAATGGACATGATGGACTGACCCATCAGCCAATAGATCGACATGGTGGATTGACCCATCAGCCAACTAATGGACATAGTGGACTGAACCATCAGCTAATAAATGGACATGTTGGAATGGTCACAACAACCATTATTATAGATAATGATAGGGAGTTTATGGACTTATTTTATTTAATTATACGGCTTAGTGTTTTTATCACTAACGTGGAATTGCCTCCGCAAGTATGAGCATGGAAGGATGGGTAGAGTCGGGACAGCTGGAGGACTCTATTATTGGACTATTCTTTTCTCGAGATTATTTGTGTGGCAGTGGGATGTTGGTTCGGTTCATGGGACTTAGATTATTCCAAGCATTTATATAGTAAATTTATTGTTGTGGATTTATTAAAGATCTTGAAAATTAATTTATGAAACATTTAGTTTCATATAGTAACACTTGGCTCGTGGCTCGAAACGGGCGGGTCATTACACATACTCTCATATATTCTGATAACTCATTCTGTTCTGTTGTGTTCATGACATTATCATCATATACTTGGGTATGCATGACCCTCATAGCTCATACACATGACTGGCGTCACCTCAGTACACGTGTTCTGAAACTGACTTGACTCAAAAATAACAGTCGAACCGACCGGTTCTAAATATAAAACCTTGACTCAAATCGTGGGTTTTACAACACTAGTACCCATTTACACCTTAAAGTAATGCAATCCATGTAAGGTACTGTGAATGCACCGTATTTTTGGAAATTATGGCACTAAATTAACAATTCCTAACCACATGGGTACCGAGCGGGTGATATATGGAGGATGTAAGGGCATAAGCCATTTGTATGATATGAATATTGTAGTGCATGAGTGCCGACCTCTTTTTATATATGTTTTGTATGGTTATAGCCTTATGAGAGTGTTTTGGAAGTTTTACGATGTTCCGTGGGTATTAAAATACTCATGTGACAATATTGAATTATTCAGTAATTTTTTCAGACTAGTGACCAATTGTTTGATTACTAAAATTTTCCTAATAACCAATTGTTTGATTAATGACAATTTTCCTAATATAAATATAAGTGTGTAGTCTGAATGATGGGCGCAGGCAGGCAGATCAGAAGGTCAATGGTGGGGGATCGCATTTAGTTATGATTTATTGTTATCAGACTCATGCATTAAGAATTCGGAACGTATTATTGTGCGAGCTAAGGTGAGGGATCTCACAAGTTATGTATGATCCAAATTAAGTCTATGTGATGATTGTTTGTGCACGTGTGTTCTCTTAATCCTATATTATTATATCGTTATTGTGGAGTGGTTACACTTTGAGGCATTCTAATACTGTCTACAGGGTGTAAAGCCTCAACATCCTGGAACATGACGTACAATACTTAAAAGCATACTAAAATTATTTGGTTGCAGATGTTTGTGTTTTAAAGAAACGTAGATAGAGGAGCATACAGTTCATACCATGTGAAGATTCACGTGAAATTTCGAGTGTTAGAGTATGATGCCCTAACACTTATGACGTTTTGTATGTTTAATTTTTTTCCCAAGTGGGTATTTGGAACAAGTAACCACAACCCAGTGTTTACTTTAATACAAGTCATGCACATTAAGTAATAAGATACGTAAATCCAATCACTTGAATTATGAATAAGAATTAAAACACGTCACAATATCCAACCTCTTAGCTATAGTAAAAGTGTGCCTCTTCTATAGTTCATAGCAATTATCATATTTGTAAAGTCACATTCTTAGTTACTTGGGAGGCACTGTTTTTCATAACTCTATGCTCATGTTAGGAACTTTAAGTCGAAGTATCCCTCCTATGTAGTATGATTTAACATGTATGATATAAAATCTAGTAAAGATTGTCCATTTAAGTCTCCTTGAGGATCTGCTTCCGTAAAATTCATATGATAGTAGTCTAACAAATAACTTTTCAAATTATAACATCGTACTTCAGTTCGCCCTCATACCGAAAAATGGGGTGTTACAAGCTTGATTAAATTAAATAGAATAATAATTGAGGAGTACTTCATGGTAACTTCACAAGCCATATAGAAAGAGGTGCAATTTGTTATTTACTATATTCCTGCTACATTTCCTCACCATATGAAAACCAACGATGGGATCTACATTCACTGATTAAGGTGTACTATCAATTGCTACTCATTCTTCTACGAGGATTAACACCTCTACTTGGGAGGATGCAAAATGGCCTCTGCAACACTTGATCAAGAAGTGACGGTGTAAAACCCACGACTCGAGTCAGGGTTTTATAATTGTTAGCCGGTCGGTTTGACCGTAGTTTGAGTCGGTTCAGCTTTCAGAACACGTGTGCGGGGCCGAGGCCGACCGTGCGCACGTGCTATGAGGGTTTATGTATACCCAAGTATCGATGATAGCGTCAGATACGCATCAGCAGACTGAGTTATCAGTAGATATGAGAGTATACAGTTGATGATTTTATTTTATTTTTATGTTGTGGCCGTAGAATTAGTTTAGGCCGAATAACGCATTAGGACGCGTTAGATGGTATTCGGGTGGGTTATTAGTTATACGACATGTCATTTGGATGTTGTGATATTTTGTTTGATTTTATGGGATTTTTCCCAATTTTTCTAGATTTTTCTGGGATTTATTCCGAGTCCGTTATCATTCTTGACTCGAGCCCGTGTCGAGTCAAGTTTTATTTACAACTTTGCCATCGCCCTATACACCTCATCTTCCTCCCCAAACCCCGACGCTTTTCACCACCGCCGCCGCCCTTGGGATTTTGCCGCCGCCACCGACGCCGGACCGCCGCCGATCGACGCCGCCCAGCCCGGCCGTGCCGTCGCCTTGCCGCCTCGACCACGCCCGGCCACCGTCAGCCGCCGTGACTGCCGGAAATCGCCTCGATTGTTCCTCCGTTCCCGACGCGATTTCGCCGCCGTCTGCGCCGGACCGCCGCCGCCGTGACGTCGGAGCTCCTCCCCTCGACCTCCCCTACCTTTCCCCTCTGATTAGCGCCGCCGTCGAGGGTCGGCCGTGGGTCTGATCGGAGCGGCCGACCGCCCCGACCGCACTCGACGCCGCCGTTGGCGGCCATCGCCGCCGCGGCTGCCCTCGTCGTCACCGCCATTGGGTTCAGCTCACCGAGGCGGTGCTAACCCCTACCTCCGATTGCCTCGCCGGAGCAGTCACCGGAAAACCACCGGAGCTGCCGGAAAACCGCCGGCATAGTCGCCGGAAAACCGCCGCCTTCGTCCGTCGGCACCGATTTCAGCGCCGATCGCGAGGTGGTTCTTCCTTCTTTTTTAGAATTATTACATAAATGTTGTGGTCATAGTAGCATATTAGAATTAATTGTATTAACTTCATGATTTTAGTTTAATTAATCGTGATTATGATAAACATGTGATGATTAGTGTGAATTGTGTTGTATGATGTGAATGCTTAGTAATGAAATTGTTAGTAAACCATTGAATAGTTAATTAAATGCTTGTTAACTAGTTAATTCATGAATATGTATGAATTAGGTTTTGCATGCTAACATTATGAAATTGTTAGTAAACTATTGTATAGTTAATTAAATGCTTGTTAACTAGTTAATTGATGAATATGTATGAATTAGGTTTTTGCATGCTAACATTATGAAATTGTTAGTAAACTATTGTATAGTTAATTAAATGCTTGTTAACTAGTTAATTTATGAATATGTATGAATTAGGTTTTGCATGCTAACATTAAGTTAAACAGATTAAATTGATTAAACCATTGTCACCTAATTAGAATAGGTATGCTTTGAAATTGGAATTAAAAGTGCTAGGTAATAAGTAACATATGAAATGATAAAATTATTAACTTGCTTGACAATTAGAGACGTAGGGTAATTGTTGTTAAGCGTTTAAAATATATAATATTTACCCATGTTTTTAATATGATTTTATACTTCCCGGGTATAAACATTATTAATTAAGTAATATTTTACTTTATTTTTTTAGTTAATTAATATTTTATTATATATGCTTAACTTTGATGTTTTAATGCAGAAAAAGATGAATAAATTAAGCTTTGGATTTGATTGGTCATGACACTTGGCGCCACCCAATGACTACAATGTATGGTGTTTAATGGAGTCGAACAGTTGGAAATGTAAAGGGACATTATAATTAATTAGATTACGTCGATTTGTGAACACCCTCTTCGAATTCTTGTATCTCCACTTCTATATAAAGGGGTGGTCATTTGTTGTTGATCATATCTCATCTCTTGGCTTCAGAGTGTAGTGAAAGTAGTAGTTTTAGTTTTTGTAATTTCTTTCTCTTTTATAATAAAAATTAGTTTCTTCTTTATATTATTTTCTATTTTTATTATGGAGTAGTCTTTTATTTCGTTCTAGAGAAGAATGGAACTTAACATGATTTAATTGAATTCATTTCAAGCTCTTACTCTTTTATTCAATCGGATCGTTTGAATTATCATGTTCTAAATGCTAAGAATAGATTGATCACCTATTTCTTAGATCATGAGGTTTAATTAGATTTCGGGAGAAATTAATTAGATTAGTCATTGATAATTCATCATACGACGAGTCTTTTGACTTGTTTGTCGTTGTGGTCGGAAGATACACAACACCGTATGCGGTTGTAAGGCAATTCTTAATGCGTTATTTTGTTGATTAATCAATTATCACCGGGAGGTAGAAATTGAGGCAAAATAATAGAAGCATGAAGGAGCGGGAGCCACCATGTCATATAATTATCCTAGATCGACAATCCGAGGGAATAAAAGATAAGAGTAAGATATGATGAAGGTTAAATTCATATTAAGGGAAATTCGACTCTAGAACGAGTTTTATAATTTTAACTTCGCTTTTTATTTAAGTTATTCCGTTAAGTTAATTATTTCCGTTTTGTTCTTAATTTTATTTTCTTTAATTAATTATAGGAAATTCATCTCCCTGTGGGACGATACTTGAATTTATCATTATATTACTTGTTTCGACCGTGTACACTTGCATGCTATTAAAATTATTCGAACAATTGTCAGAGATGATTGTCATGTTTGATTAGATGATTGTATGCATGTGGATATATTAGTTATATAGGTGTGCATCATATATGTACGGGCGTTAGTAATTAGTTATGTTCATGTAGGTTCGTTGCAGGAGCTCGCCGTCTAGGCACGAGACTGCGCTTGGAGCTTCTGACAGGTCCGTTAGGACACGCTTCTCAGGTTTTATCGCTCCATTCTATCGGTGATTTGATTTATTGATCGTAGGACGTGTCAGGTGGATGATTTATTGGACCCCACCTAACACGGGTCACCTGGTCGATGTTTTTCGGAATTAATAACCCTCGAGGATGAGATCCCTCGAGTTTGTTTTCGAAAATAAGATCCACCTCAAGTTGCCTTCGGGCCTATTATAATAAATCCCGACCCAGCCCTATAAATAGTTTTATCGAGTTTTCAGTGAGACAAGAGAAGATGAGTCGACTGCACGTACCATGAGCGGATGCCGTGCCAGTCAAAGCGGGCTCTGGATTAGTGCCAGCGGACTGTTCCATTCCCGAGGGATCCTGACAACTCCGCGTTTGAGTTCCTCACACCCGGAGGACGTGGAGGTTTACGGGTACTGTTTAGTACAGCGCATGTCCGGACTTGTGGTTCAAAGGGTACTAAAGGCGACTGCCTGAGAGTGCTCGGTCTACGTGCTCAAGACCAGGAGTAATATGGAGGTTCGGAGAGGGCTTAGGATAAAAGTTTTACGTGAAGTACTGAAAAAGAAGTGTCGTGAGTGGCACAGTACCAGATAGATTGGGATGCTGTTGAGTCAGCTGCTCGACGGCTCCTTTATAGTTGCCCTTATGAGAGTTCTTGAGGAAGATATATATGATGGTTTGCTTTCCATGAGAGTTTGCTCTCATGTTCCAGTTTGATATTAGTTATTTCCGGACCAGTGACACCCGTTGCTGACGTTTTTCTACTATATGTAGGTGAGGATGAGGATTGGTGTATGCCGGCCTCGACGAAGGAGTAGCGCTTGCATTGCACACACATACCTGGTGCCGCGCCGACTTTTGCGTAAGATGTGATGTGATTGGCTTTTGTAGTAGATTTACATATTAGTATTTACGCATGTGTTTGTGAGACTTGTAGATCTTGTTTAGAAATGTATGAATTTTCTTAGAAATGTTTTGGAAAAGTTCCAATGCCCAGGATGATCAGCTATGTTAAGTTGAAATGAACAAAAACACGATGAACATGAATTGCAGGTGGGCTAGATGCCAATTACGATATGTGTAGTTGATTTGAAGTCTAGTGTGATATAAATTGTTGTTTTATATATATACATATTGTGCCGTATTTTAACAGGTCATCCCCTTATTGCACTTTTAGGGGAGGCTCTGTCCGTTTTATTCCAGGTTTTATGAATTTTATTGTTGTTTTAATTATTTTGGTGTGCGGTGATTATCATGACATTCACGTAGTATCCTGTTAGGGTTTTGCATCTCATTCATATATTGTTTGCGCATTAGCGGCGTGCTCCATCTTGAGACGTCGAGAGGGTTATGTCGTAGCCGTTTAGGTTTTGGGTCAGCCAACTTAATCGGTTTACGAGTAGTTCGATCCTTTGTAACAGTTCTGGTCCGGGTTGAGAGTAAACCGGATTGGGGTGTTACAAGATTGGTATCAGAGCCAACTCTTGACCGATTAAGATGGAAGATACCATACAGGTCATGTGTGTGCAAAGCTACTCCGAGTCAAGTCGGCAGGTATGTTTTCTTGATTTACTTGTTTCAGTTTACAGATTTCTCACCACGTAGTTGAAGGACAGTGTGCACAGGTTTGATTAGTGAGTGTCAGTCATCATGGTTAGAGCAACTCGCAGGACTCAGACCAAGGATCCATCTCCTTCTCCTCCCAGGCATACTAGTCCTAGTCGTGCGCCCAGCGAGACAGCATCTAGTAGGCCGAGAGATCAACCACCGTCAGGAGAAGCCAACGAGCGTGCCTCGACTAGCCATCGTAGTTCTCGTAGTCGCCAGACTGAGAGAGATGCAATCATTACCTAATTGGTAGAGACACAGAGGCAGATACAAGAGAGCCAGGGAGAGTTCAGGAGAGAGCTCCGTCAAATAGCCCCTCTCCATAGCTCGAGTTGAGAAGAGGCAGTTAGGAGATGACGGAGTACGAGGAGAGGCCGCTTCTCCCATGGGCTACCCGCCGCCTCCTCCTCCATCAGCGCAGCAGGGGACTATCCCTACAGCTCCCCTGATTGCTCCTCTTCAGATTGGGATGAGTATTCATGATAGTGGATCCCCTGGAGCTAGTAGTGGGCAAACAGCAAGGGGTAGCATACCGGCAGTGGCAGTGTCGCCGTCACCACAGTTTGAGATAGGCGAGGACAGAAACAGAGAGAAGGTTAGATCTCCTATTAGAATGTAGTGAGACAGTTGGACAGGGAGTTCACAGAGATTTGGTCGGAGATACAGATGGACTGGTCAAATTGAGAGGACGTCTTTTGTTCCGGACATCATTGAGTATCCCGGACTTCGTAGGACTATTCTTCGTGATGCCCACACCTCGAGGTGCACAGTGCATCCAGGCAGAGTGAAGATGTATCGCAATGTTCGACGATCCTATTGGTGGCCAGGATTGAAGAAAGAGGTTTTTGACACTGTAGCCAGGTGTTTAGTCTGTCAACAGGTGAAGGCTGAACACATGCGCCCCGGTGGGACCTTACAGCCACTGAAGACCCCAGAGTGGAAGTGGGAGAGTATAGCTTATGATTTCGTAGTCGGTCTGCCTAAGAATCGCCAGGAGAGAGACACAGTATGGGTAATAGTGGATTGACTAACGAAGTCTGCACATTTTATCCCTATTAGAATGGATTACCCATTATCCACTTTGGCGACCTTGTATCGGGATGAGATAGTACGACTACATGGAGTTCCGTTGGAGATCATCTCAGACAGAGACCCACGATTTACGTCCCGTTTCTGGAAAGCTTTTCAAGCAGCCATGGGTACAGAGTCGAAGTTCAGCACCGCTTTCCACCCTCAGACAGATGGACAGTCCGAAAGAACCATTCAGATTCTTGAGGATTTGCTTAGGGCCTGTACGCTAGATTTTGGAGGTGATTGGGCAGAGCATTTGCCTTTGGTGGAATTCGCTTACAACAACAGTTACCAGGCGAGTATTGGGATGGCACCATTTGAAGCGCTTTATGGTAGGCCGTGCAGATCCCCAGTGTGTTGGGTACAGGGCAGTGAGCCAATGATAGTGGGACCAGAGATGGTTCAGCAGACACAGGATGTGGTTATGCAGATTAAAAGAGGATGAGGTCAGCCCAGGACCGACAGAGAAGCTACGCTGACCAACGCCGACGTGAGGTTCACTTCATGGTCGGAGAACATGTTCTTCTGAAGGTGTCACCAACCAAGGGAAACATGAGGTTTGGTATGCATGGGAAGCTTAGCCTGCGGTACATAGGACCATTCGACGTTCTAGAACGTGTAGGTCAGGTGGCCTATCGCTTGGAATTGCCGCCTCACCTATCAGCCGTACACCCAGTGTTTCACGTATCCTTATTGAAGAAGTACCACCCAGATAACTCCCACGTTATCAGTTTCCAAGGGATAGAACTCCGTCCTGACTTGACGTATCCTGAGGACGCAACGAGGATAGTTGATCGTCAAGTGAAGACCCTCAGACGTAAGCAGGTTCCCTTAGTACGAGTGCAGTGGAATCGACGCGGAGTTGAAGAATCTACATGGGAGCGTGAGGACGAGATTAGGAGGAGGCATCCCGAGTTGTTCGAGCAGCCAGCTTCTGGACCAGGTACTCCAGTTTCCAACCTCGATTACAGTTTACAGCATTATGTTTGACGCCTCCTTGATTTAAAATTTCGAGGACGAAATTTTTATAAGGAGGGAAGGTTGTAAAACCCGCGACTCGAGTCAGGGTTTTATAGTCGTTAGCCGGTCGGTTTGACCGTAGTTTGAGTCGGTTCAGCTTTCAGAACACGTGTGCGGGGCCGAGGCCGACCGTGCGCACGTGCTATGAGGGTTTATGTATACCCAAGTATCGATGATAGCGTCAGATACGCATCAGCAGACTGAGTTATCAGTAGATATGAGAGTATACAGTTGATGATTTTATTTTATTTTTATGTTGTGACCGTAGAATTAGTTTAGGCCGAATAACGCATTAGGACGCGTTAGATGGTATTCGGGTGGGTTATTAGTTATACGACATGTCATTTGGATGTTGTGATATTTTGTTTGATTTTATGGGATTTTTCCCAATTTTTCTAGATTTTTCTGGGATTTATTCCGAGTCCGTTATCATTCTTGACTCGAGCCCGTGTCGAGTCAAGTTTTATTTACAACCTTGCCATCGCCCTATACACCCCATCTTCCTCCCCAAACCCCGACCCGTGTTTCACCACCGCCGCCGCCCTTGAGGATTTTGCCGCCGCCACCGACGCCGGACCGCCGCCGATCGACGCCGCCCAGCCCGGCCGTGCCGTCGCCTTGCCGCCTCGACCACGCCCGGCCACCGTCAGCCGCCGTGACTGCCGGAAATCGCCCTCGATTGTTCCTCCGTTCCCGACGCGATTTCGCCGCCGTCTGCGCCGGACCGCCGCCGCCGTGACGTCGGAGCTCCTCCCCTCGACCTCCCCTACCTTTCCCCTCTGATTAGCGCCGCCGTCGAGGGTCGGCCGTGGGTCTGATCGGAGCGGCCGACCGCCCCGACCGCACTCGACGCCGCCGTTGGCGGCCATCGCCGCCGCGGCTGCCCTCGTCGTCACCGCCATTGGGTTCAGCTCACCGAGGCGGTGCTAACCCCTACCTCCGATTGCCTCGCCGGAGCAGTCACCGGAAAACCACCGGAGCTGCCGGAAAACCGCCGGCATAGTCGCCGGAAAACCGCCGCCTTCGTCCGTCGGCACCGATTTCAGCGCCGATCGCGAGGTGGTTCTTCCTTCTTTTTTTAGAATTATTACATAAATGTTGTGGTCATAGTAGCATATTAGAATTAATTGTATTAACTTCATGATTTTAGTTTAATTAATCGTGATTATGATAAACATGTGATGATTAGTGTGAATTGTGTTGTATGATGTGAATGCTTAGTAATGAAATTGTTAGTAAACCATTGAATAGTTAATTAAATGCTTGTTAACTAGTTAATTCATGAATATGTATGAATTAGGTTTTGCATGCTAACATTATGAAATTGTTAGTAAACTATTGTATAGTTAATTAAATGCTTGTTAACTAGTTAATTGATGAATATGTATGAATTAGGTTTTTGCATGCTAACATTATGAAATTGTTAGTAAACTATTGTATAGTTAATTAAATGCTTGTTAACTAGTTAATTTATGAATATGTATGAATTAGGTTTTGCATGCTAACATTAAGTTAAACAGATTAAATTGATTAAACCATTGTCACCTAATTAGAATAGGTATGCTTTGAAATTGGAATTAAAAGTGCTAGGTAATAAGTAACATATGAAATGATAAAATTATTAACTTGCTTGACAATTAGAGATGTAGGGAAATTGTCGAAATAATTGTCATGTTTGATTAGATGATTGTATGCATGTGGATATATTAGTTATATAGGTGTGCATCATATATGTATGGGCGTTAGTAAATAGTTATGTTCATGTAGGTTCGTTGCAGGAGCTCGCCGTCTAGGCACGAGACTGCGCTTGGAGCTTCTGACAGGTCCGTTAGGACACGCTTCTCAGGTTTTATCGCTCCATTCTATCGGTGATTTGATTTATTGATCGTAGGACGTGTCAGGTGGATGATTTATTGGACCCCACCTAACACGGGTCACCTGGTCGATGTTTTTCGGAATTAATAACCCTCGAGGATGAGATCCCTCGAGTTTGTTTTCGAAAATAAGATCCACCTCAAGTTGCCTTCGGGCCTATTATAATAAATCCCGACCCAGCCCTATAAATAGTTTTATCGAGTTTTCAGTGAGACAAGAGAAGATGAGTCGACTGCACGTACCATGAGCGGATGCCGTGCCAGTCAAAGCGGGCTCTGGATTAGTGCCAGCGGACTGTTCCATTCCCGAGGGATCCTGACAACTCCGCGTTTGAGTTCCTCACACCCGGAGGACGTGGAGGTTTACGGGTACTGTTTAGTACAGCGCATGTCCGGACTTGTGGTTCAAAGGGTACTAAAGGCGACTGCCTGAGAGTGCTCGGTCTACGTGCTCAAGGCCAGGAGTAATATGGAGGTTCGGAGAGGGCTTAGGATAAAAGTTTTACGTGAAGTACTGAAAAAGAAGTGTCGTGAGTGGCACAGTACCAGATAGATTGGGATGCTGTTGAGTCAGCTGCTCGACGGCTCCTTTATAGTTGCCCTTATGAGAGTTCTTGAGGAAGATATATATGATGGTTTGCTTTCCATGAGAGTTTGCTCTCATGTTCCAGTTTGATATTAGTTATTTCCGGACCAGTGACACCCGTTGCTGACGTTTTTCTACTATATGTAGGTGAGGATGAGGATTGGTGTATGCCGGCCTCGACGAAGGAGTAGCGCTTGCATTGCACACACATACCTGGTGCCGCGCCGACTTTTGCGTAAGATGTGATGTGATTGGCTTTTGTAGTAGATTTACATATTAGTATTTACGCATGTGTTTGTGAGACTTGTAGATCTTGTTTAGAAATGTATGAATTTTCTTAGAAATGTTTTGGAAAAGTTCCAATGCCCAGGATGATCAGCTATGTTAAGTTGAAATGAACAAAAACACGATGAACATGAATTGCAGGTGGGCTAGATGCCAATTACGATATGTGTAGTTGATTTGAAGTCTAGTGTGATATAAATTGTTGTTTTATATATATACATATTGTGCCGTATTTTAACAGGTCATCCCCTTATTGCACTTTTAGGGGAGGCTCTGTCCGTTTTATTCCAGGTTTTATGAATTTTATTGTTGTTTTAATTATTTTGGTGTGCGGTGATTATCATGACATTCACGTAGTATCCTGTTAGGGTTTTGCATCTCATTCATATATTGTTTGCGCATTAGCGGCGTGCTCCATCTTGAGACGTCGAGAGGGTTATGTCGTAGCCGTTTAGGTTTTGGGTCAGCCAACTTAATCGGTTTACGAGTAGTTCGATCCTTTGTAACAGTTCTGGTCCGGGTTGAGAGTAAACTATCGTCATGAAGCGTCAACTTTACATTCCATCACTATCTTTGTGAGTAGTGCTTTGCTTGAGTTGTTGCCTGTGTGTAACCTTTTATGTTCTTGTCGCCTGTCCGTTAATTTACCTTTAACTTTTCACTTATTGTTAAGTATTTGTAATCTTTTGCGACCTTTCTTATATTGTATAGAAAGCTTTTCTTTGAACATGTTTCATGAGCAAAGCACGTTGCACGAATCAGCCGATTCCGAGTGGAATCGGCCGATTTGAATCGGATCGGCAGCGTGCCGATCCGATTTAGGGGCCGAATCAGTCGGCCCCGAATCGGCACCCAACTCGGCCGATTTATCCCGATTACGGCTGAGTTAACTCCGATTCAGAATCGGGGTAAATTGGGAGGAATTGGTTTTGGGTAAATTACTAAAATACCCTTGGTATGATTTTTATTAAATTATTTAAGCATAGGTAAAATTAGAATTTTAATTTTAAAAACCTAACGTTAACCTGCTCCGATTTTCTGCCGCCGTCGCCCTACCGCCGTTCCGCCCTCCGCCGTGCGTCCCCGACTCCGGCCTCGCCTCCGACCGGGCTGCCGACCTCACCTCCGCCCTCGCAACGTCGCTGCCGACGTGTGGCCGGACCAAATCGGCCCTGTGAACGCGAGAGCGCCGCCATCCGTTCCTCCGACCGGGCTGCCGACGTCGCCTCCGCCCTCTCAACCTCGTCTCCGCCCTTGCAACCTCGCCTCCGACGTGTGGCCGGCCGACAGCGGAGTGGCCGCAAGACTCGCCGCTGACCGGGCCACCGACCGATTCGTGTAAAGTTAGATTTTTTAAAAATTAAATCTGTAAATTATTGGCTATGCTTCACAAAATTAGATGATTTAGTAATAATTACTGTGTAAAATTGTACTGAACATTCAGTTTTTGGACTTATATTAATATCTTATTGTTATTATTTAATACAACACAAATGATGATATATCAAAATGTTATACTTATGACATTGAGGTATTGTGATGATAAATTGTGATGTTCTTTTATACTTGTATTAAATTATAAATTTATGTATTTATGTGTAAAAATTATATAATTATGTATTTCAGGTATTTATGTTATGAGTTGTCAAATTTTTGTATATGACCAATTTGGACTGATTCAACTGAACCGATTCCTGACCGATTTAGACCGATTCCGATTCCAATTCTGACTCCCTCGAAAACCGATTCTGATTCCGATTCTGATTTATGCAACCACTGATCAAACTCAATCCACTTTAAAAGATAGTTAAGGCTGACTTTCGTGATACTGAAGGGCCACGTTAACCTTGCAAGAGACTCGGTGCGTGACAACTTGGAGAGACCGTCACCCCACTAAAGATTCTCACCACCCTTGCTCAAAGACAACCCCCACTGACTGATGCCTAACCTTGAAGTGCAGGATATTGAGAAGCACTCCAAGAGGAGAGTTGTTTATCTCTGCAGAAATGCAGGTGATACGTTTGTCCATGTGGAACTACTTTGCGAAGCAAAGGCCGGTGGAGGTCATGGGTGAGCTCCTTCTTGGTGAGGCCTTTGGCATGTTCTGCAATGGGGTTTCTCCATTTTGGTCTTGCTGGGATCATGTATTGGGCTATTTTATACGTATTTCATCAGTGTGGGTTACCTTGATGTTAAAGATAAACTAGGCAAGGTGTCGCTTAATACATGTTAGAAATAGACAATAATGATTTAATATCTTAAAGATAATGATTTCAAAGATACCTCTAATTAAAAAACAAGATCATAATTCAATTTATTATTTTTATAGTATTTTGATTGGTTTAATATCCTAATACAATTCATCGTAGGATGGTGTTAGAAGGCATCTAGCCATCTAAAACTTTATCATTTATAATCACATAAATTTTGGTTCATGGTATATGACTCCAACAGCTTTTGGGTACCCAGAGAATTAAAAATAAGAAGAGCACTACGGAAAAAAATAATTGCTAGAATTGATGATAAGAAGCAATTACGTATATCAATGATAAATATTTGGTTCTAACACATCCATCCATTGAGAGCCTTGCTACTACAGATCACAAGGGGGAGGAATTTGAGTCCCACTGTATGTGGCTTGGACGTTGCGGCAAATTGATGTGGTTGGGGCAGAGCCCGTGTAACTCAGATCCACATCCTTTAGATGCACGTTCTGGCAAGGAACCCCCTTGCTGCACCCCAAGCTCACCGCCACCTGCGTCGCCGACGTCCCCTTTATGTTATCAAACCATATGTCCCTCAACCTCACCCTCGATGGTACCTGCAAATTCATGCACAGAACTAGTAACCCATTTCACGTTCAAGGCACTTATTACTAGTATATAGCCTACTCGAAGTAAGATCAGTTAGACCTTGCTGGAACAGGAGTAGAATGGGCAGTAACTTTGGTCTATGATTATCGGGTTCATGACATTGTTCATCACCAGGTAGGTAAATGTCACGTTGAAGGCCATGCTAGTCCCAGGGGAGTCACTCCATGTCTTGATCCTTACCCCATTGGTTGTCCCTGCAAACGTACAGTTCTTCACCACCAACCCCTGCACGTCCCCTTCGTTCGGGTATTTCCCCAAGCTACCCACACTGCGAAAACACCAAATTTCGTTGAATCTTTTTGTTCCAAGTATAAACAAGGACATGAACGTAAAGTGCTGTAGTGTAACCTGATGCCATGGCCTGGTCCGCAGGTGACTCCGTTGATGATGACGATGGAGTTGCCCTGCCCAATTGAGATGCAATCGTCGCCGGTGCCAATGAAAGAGGAGGAGATGGTGACGCCGGAGGAGCGTTCGATGTGGATGCCGTCGGTGTTTGGGCTATCTGCGGGTGCTGATATTTGGAGGTTGTCTGCTGTGAAGTTGGAGCAGCTAACAATGCCCATATGGAACAGCTTGCTGTCCACCGAGTTTATGTGCCTCACCACCGTGTTGTTCATCCCTAAGAACTTGAGAGACTGTCAAAATAACATTTACCTACGTCAGTAATCTACAGAAGCTACACAATTAGATGGTGACAAAGAAAGGAAGGGATCATCATAGGCCTTACGATTGGGAGAAGCTGGCAGTTGAAAGATTTGCCACACTCGTTGTATGGCCAGGCAGAGGCACCTTGGCCGTCGAATGTGCCGCCACCCTCCAATATCAAATTCTGAACCGACATGAAATCCACCCACGCTTCAATCATAAAAGTGTTGACGGCGTCTGAGGCCTTCAAGTATCCCTGCCGATCATTGCCACCAAACTCTTATATATTCCCTTCATTTTGAGGACTGTAAAATTAGAGTGTATGGAAGAAGTAGAACGACACTAATGACGCAAAAATCATTCGGAAATGTGAAGCAAATTGAGAGATTTAAAGTTATAAAAATTAAGGTAAAAGGCTTGCCTCCATCTGGAAAATCATGGTCGCAACATTTTCGCAGGGACCATGGAAATAGAGCGGACCCACTGCATAAGTTGCAAGAGGTACCCAAATTTTAACCCGCAGGCCAGTGGCCGAGCATGCTCTGTGCCAGGCAGCCATGAAAGCCTGCAATGAAAGCAATAGAACAAGAGAAAGAAGAAGAAATTGCGTGAGGTTAAAGCTTGTTACAGCAAGATGCAAAACTCTATTGCTAACATTCACCCCGCATAAGTTGCAATATCTTGTTTCAACAGTGTTCCATGCATATTTCTGGGCATACCCAGGATGGCTCATAAACATAAATTCTAGAAATCCTTCAACAGTGCACAAAGCTTCATCTTTGCAGAATCTTATCACACGCAAAACATGAAAACCAGACGAACAGATGAAACCAATTCAGAATTATCATGACTCAATTTTTGGTTGACATAACAGAAACATTGGCTCACAATTGGACACAAAATTGTGAAAAATACCAAGAGCAAACTAAGAAATTGAGAAACCATGCAAATTACAGACAACCGTTCTTCAATTACCTGGCTGTCATCGGTTATGCCGTCTCCTACTGCGCCGAAGTCCCTCACGTCGAATGTCCATGCGTTCACTTGTGTGAGAGAAGATATGAAGAGGAAGAAAAAGAGGCGCCGATTCATCTCCCTTCCCATTCCCTTTTCCAACGAAAATCTACTCCGTTGCACCGTCTGTGCCGGCACATAAATTGGATGCTAAGACGTGGGAGAGATGGAGAGAAATGCACACCAATTTGAAACCCAATCTGCAGTTTTTTTTACCCATTTGCAGACCAAATCGAATCAGTTACTAGCAAGTTTTTTTCTGAAGCAAACTCTGAGTGTGCAAGAGCACATTTGCCCGGCTTTACGACGCTTACACCCACGTTGTGACAAACAAACGTCTCGACTTTTGCAACTTTCTTCGATGGTCCTAACTCCTAATTCTGAAGTGTCAACCGCCCGAAAAACAGTGCGTTGGAGGAGCCGAAGTCCGGGCTTCTTTTTTTTAAAAATATTTTTAAAAAAACTAGGAAAATATAGGTTATTTTTAATATTTTTTATCATAAATGTTCAAAACTTTAAATTTATATTAAATATAGTCAGGTCTCAAATTTTCATTTTACATATAGCCAATTCAAATATTTTAAAAATATTTACCTCATAATATTTATTTTAGTGATATAAATACTCTTAATCTAACTTTAAATTTTCTTAAACATATTTTCTTTTATTTTATATGATGAATGATATTTTATTTTATTTTATTTTTTAAATATTCATAATAAAAATATATTAGATAAAAGAAAAGCTTTAGTTTTAAATAAAATATGCCAATTTCAAATTCAAATTTCAAACACCTAAAAAATATATATTATTTTATTTTTTTATTTTTGATGGTCCAAAATTTATTAAAAAATAATTTTCTTTTGTTCGAGTGCGGAATTGCCACCCCCGTAAATTGCGCCTTTAAGTTGGGTTAGATGATTAAGTTCAGTGGGACGAAAGGCGCGCCGTTGACGCTGAAAGAAATCTTGTAAGCTAAATAGAATGCCTCGAGTGAGGAAAGACATAAGTAATGTTTATATGGTTCTTTAAGATTCAACTAGAATCCCTAAGTTGTCCACAATAAGATTGGTACTTATAAATTCATTATTTTCTTTAATTTTTACAAGTTACACTAATAATAGTAAATTTTGCCGCCCTTTGAATTGGTTGGCCTTTGATAACCCTAGTTCTTCCCTTTCTTATCTTCAAATCTTTAAAATAACATCACCAATACGTCCGAAATGTCCAAAAATAATGGGGTAACAAGTTTTGTCTCAATTCAAAGTCGAGAAAGCCTTCAAATTATTTCTGGAATGATAATTGACTGAATTAGACCACTTCGAGTTGGTTCAAACTATGAAAATTTTAGACCGGGTCGGGCGGCGTGTATAGGCTTCTGGAGATTTCTGGGTGCACCTAGTTGTAGGTGGCACACGCCTAGTTCAAATCCGGGTCACGAACAGGTCGCAGACACTGGTCGCGTGTCCAAGTCTTAGGCGATCAATTCGTCAGGTAGCTTCTCAGTTCACAAATCTGGTTGCAGATCTAGACAGGACGGACTTGTGGAAACGGACATCAATAAACGAGCACGACGAATCCGGCTGCGACGATGGTGCAACGGCGGCTTTGGCATCTCTGGTGACGACATTCCCAACGGCTACAGGTGGCAACGATCGCTCAGATTGGTAGATCTCCTACTTGTGGAGGGATTAGCAGTGTTCTGACGGTCTGTGGCTGCACCGCCCGGCTCTGGCGACTGTGGAAAGTATCGGCAGCAATGATTGTCAACCGGGACTTTGTCTCCGTTTTCCAATGACAGATGAGGCTTGATGAGGCAGGACTCAATTTGGATTTGTAGCCGGAGACAATGGTGATCGATTGGAGGCTGCAGCTTATCCTTCAATGGCTCCGGTCGATCGAACGGAGGCTGAAAGGATGGAAGCTTGCAGGTTCTCACAGCTCTGGCAAGACTCTTTTGGGCCATTTTCTGGCGAGTGGTGGCTCTTTAGGCAGTGGATCTCGACTCAAGTTTATTGACAATGTTGAGGAGAGTCTAGTGGCAGTGTCGATCTGGCCGTCAGCTATTTGTCCTATCTGGATGGGGGTCTGCAAGTTGGCAACTTTCTATTCTTTCCTTGCTTCGATAAGCTACTTTCGTTCAAAATTACGCGATGGCGGCGTCGAACTCTGGTTGGACTCCACCCAGAACTGAAGATCATTTCACTTGCTTCACTTTGGACACCAAGGTGGGGTTGAGAACGGGCGGCATTGGTTAGAAAATAGCCACAAAATCAACTCTCTGCGGCAATTTCTGCTTCAAACTCCTCTGTTTTCATCTACCAAAGATAAAAAATTCACCTTTCGGGTGTGGCAAAGTGCTGATGAACAACTTGACTCCAAGATAATCTCCAGCGGTGATGGTGATTAGCAAGCGGAGCGCATGGGTAGATGATAGTCTCTGTAACTCCTCAAAAGCTCTCCAGGATGTGAGTGA
Source organism: Piper betle (assembly GCA_033002965.1). Classification (NCBI taxonomy): domain Eukaryota; kingdom Viridiplantae; phylum Streptophyta; class Magnoliopsida; order Piperales; family Piperaceae; genus Piper; species Piper betle. Next base: position 11,488 of record JAURVB010002506.1, on the reverse strand, counting down.
CAAGCAAGGAAGGTGGTCATTCTTTCCTCGATAGGTAGCAATAATGGGTTGGGAGGTTGCCAAAAAGTTCTTTGGCAAGGGCCTTGTCCCCTCCTTGTCTCTCCTTTTCCAATTTCTTTCTTTTGTTCTTCTTCTCTATTTTTTTCTTTCGACATACAAGGCCCTCTCTTTCTTCACATTAATGTGGTGTTTGTATAGAACTCCCTGCACCTGTATAGTTCCTGATTACGGCCATTGAATCCTAACCTGCCCAACCATTTTTTATTCCTCATTTCAAGTTCCCAAAATCCTCACCAGCTCTTGTTATCATCTCCTTATTATCTTCTTCCTTAGATTTTGGAACTACTGTTCTCTATTTCTGATGGTTAGCTATGAAGGAATGGGCTCGACCAAGGGGTTCGATCACCTGGTTTGAACGAATAACTTTTAGCTCATCTATAATATAATTTTAGAGTCTATTTATCATTTATTAGTTTTTTATGTATATATATATATAGTTAGTAAAATTCATAACTTTCATCCATTATCTACTTTGGTATTAATAAAAATAAATTTTATGGGCATTTTTTCATTAAATGAAAAAAATAATAAAATTAAGTCATGATTTATACAAAAATGGTTATATGTGATATAATTTTGAAAACTTAACTATTTTTGAAAGAAAACTTTGAAATCTAGCTATTAATAATATTTTCCCAAAAAAGTGTTTTGTTAATGCTAAAAAAACGTACCATTGTAGTGGAGCATTCATAGTCCATATTCCATAGACCACACTTGCACTGTATCAAGATTACACCGCTATAGCGATTGTATTTAAAAACAATGATTGCATTTTCATGTCATAAAATAAAATAATTGAAGTGGACATTGCTAAAATCAAATAAAATAACCCAAATTTGGAGTTTTAATATATATATATTAAATTTTCACTAAAACTAGTAAATGACTGTGCATATATTTGGAAACTTATTAATAATATATACTAATTAATAACATATAAAATAAATATAAAAAATATTATTAATTATTATTTTTAAATAACTATATTGAATATCCAATTAACTTAACAAAAAAGTACTTTTAGACTACAATACTTATATAAAAATATTAAAAGTAATTTTAATTTTATATCATAAACAAGTAATAATCTTAATTGAATAGGTAATAAAATTTTAATTTAAGTAACATTTTAATAATAAGTAAAATTTATCTATTTTTTAAAATATTTATAAAACTATATTCTATGTTTTTCTAATAAAAAATAAATAAATATTCTAAATTAAGTATGTGTTATTACGTCACACTCTTTAACTCAAGTAATAAAATTATAAAAATTTTACCAACTTTTCTAAAATTCCTAATTTAGATAAAATTAAACTTCTATGTTTTCATAATAATAATAATAATAATAATAATTAACAATATTTAAACTAAGTAGACATTAATAAGTCGTAGGGAGTTAAAATTAACTACAATGCAAAAAAGTTGAAACGTGATAAAAACAAAAAAAATTGACGACTTTGATGTAAGGGGTAGTATGACCTTTAGTTCAAAATAAAAATGTCACAATTAAACTTCCACTTCCAAATAAATCTCCAAAAAATGTTTTTAATAAAGTTGAGCATTGCATATTACACTTTGGTTCTAGATTTCGAAAACCGAACCGACCCGATACTTATGCCCAAACCAAACCGAGCCTATATATAAATTAAAAATGATTAAAGCTATAATTAAAGGATTAAATGAGCATAAAGTGAATAATTAATTAGCCAAAACCGCGAATTGATTTTGCCTTTCCACTGGACCCACACACCCGTGGATCAGCAGGTGCCTTCGCCCGGCGACGGCTCCGACCAACATCTTCTCCGGCGAGCACCATCACTTCCCACCGATTCATGAATAAACTCCCCCGCCACTGTCCGGAACCGACGTAGATCAATTTGTCTATGGCCTCAACGATGTTGTCCATTGATCAAATTATAAGTTTTGGCTGCAAATTAAATTGCATTTTCTTGTCATTGTTGTTATTTGATTAAATGTCTATTTGTGAATGCTGCTATGTTTTTTTTGTTTTTCAAATGTCTAATTCTTTGTTTATTTATTTGCTCGTAAATTTTGGTAAGTTTTTCGGTTGATTCACTTAGTGGGTGTGTCAATTTACTTGTGTATTTTGGTTGGGCTAATTTGTTTATAAATGATTGGTAACTGATGTTTCTGAATTGCAGAGAGGCCAAGGAAGAAGAAATTACTCCATTTTGGTAGATGACACCATACATAGTTACTTGTCTTCATTATTAAGGAATATGGATAGCATTTAATTCCATTTATTTTGGGGAGTATAGGTAGAGTTTGTAAATTTTGGATGGTTTACGTCCCAAAAATTCAAACTTTAAAAAATAAAACCACTAAATATTACTTATAAACTCTCTCGATACGAGCAAAGTTTTTAAGGCATAATTTGCAAAGAAACACCAAAAAGTTTATCGGACATAACATAAGAAAAATTAATATTTTTTCGGGCATATATCTCTAAAGAAGTATAAATCTCATTTTTTACCCTCATATCATGTAAATTTTAAATAATTTAACCACTAAATATTTACATTAATAGTGCTCCTTATACCAATATTAATATTTTTTAAAGCAAATGAAACAGTGGTAGGTATAAAGTATAGTCACATTTTTAATTGGAGTTTAATTAAGAGGGGCCTATGAGATGTAGCCCATCCTCTCAAGTGAAATCACCATCAATGAGAGACAATGTCTGGTTGCTTGTAAGTGGACATACTTAAATTCCTGTGTATTAAGTGGAATTTTTTGAGATAATTTCTCCATTTGCCTTAGATGCTTGTATTTTTCTAATGATCCTTTTTTGTGAATGGTGTATGCGTAATTTTGTAAACACCATAACTTGAGTGGTGAATGTTTTTATAACTTTAAGCTATTTTTTCTTTTATAATGTCATTATGTGCTCTGTAGCTATTTGTTTCAATGCCAAGATTTTTATTATGAGACTAGGTATTAATAGAACCATCATTTAGTTTAAGAAATTGAATTTTCAAAACCATCTACTAATGCAGGGGTGATTCTGGCTGATGATGCAGGGAAAATTATGGTTGTCCAAATGCTCTAGGTTAAGTGGTGCTGATGGCCTCCTTTTTAGATCTATATTGAAGCCTTATGCATCTTCTCTTGAGCAAAAAGCTTTGTTAGGTCATTGATACACATCCAAGCCAATATGTAAAGGTCTCCATCCTGCTTGACGAGAATGATGGTGACCAAATAAAAAAATTACTCAAAAGGTGCTTGAGAAATAGGGTTGTTTGGGCACGGGATCGCCGCCCCTGCGATTTAGTCTTCACTTCGGGCTGGATGAGTGGGTTCAGTGGGACCAAAAATGCCCTTACCGTGCAAAATAATCGTACAAGCTCAAAATAAATAAAATGTCACGAACTAGGAATAAATACCTAAATTTTTTTGTGCAGTTCCTTAGGGTTCACCTCGAATCCCTTAGTCAATTAACTGTGAGATTGGTACTTGCAATCCACTTTTTTTTATTTTACACTTTACACAAAGTAGTAAATTTTGTCACCTTTTAAGTTAATCCGTCTTTAATAGTTTTGACTTCAATGCCCTGATTCATCCCTTTCTCGTCTTCAAATCTTCAAAATAACCTCATCACTGTATCTAGAGCATACAAAAATTATAGGGTAGCAAATTGTGTCTCAATCCAAAGTTGGGAAGACCTTCAAATTATTTTTGGAATGATAATAGGCTAAACCAAACCATTACAAGTTGGTTTGGAACAAATAAATTCTAAACTGGGCCGGGTGGCTCACACAACCTTTCTTTTTTCTCTACGTGTGTCGGTTTGCGGGTGGTGCATGGTGCACTAGTTTCAGGGTTGTGAAGACAGTCTGCCTTCGCGGTTATAGTCTGGGTTAGTTTAGATCTGATCATATCATCAGCCAGCAGGACATAGTCATGAACATGAACATCATAAACATGCTTGACAGACCAGCTTAGACGGGTGGTGCATAGCTAACTTCAGTGGTTCCGGCGATGGTGTTTCCAGCAGCTGAGGCTAGTGGCGATTGCCCAGATTGGTGGATCTAGGATTGATGAAGCTTTCGGTGATGATCCCTTGGTTGGAAGTGGCATGGGCGGCGGCGGCAAGGCCAAAATGTTATGACAAAACTAATCTTGACTGTGACTTTATCATCGCTTTCCGACGACGATAGCATCTTTTTGTGGTGATACTTGATTTAGGTTTGTACCCGGAGACAAGGGCAATCGATTGGAAGCAACAGCTTGTCCTATGATAGCTCCGGTCAGTCGGATGGAGGTCGGGAAGATGGCCGAACGCTATTATTGCACTGCTCAGGCGGGCCTCTTTTGGGAGTATCTTGACTCAAGTTTGTTGATGGTGTATAGTAGAGTCCGGTAATAGTGTCAATCTACCAAGTGGCAACATGGGCTTGTCGTACGGAGGACCCCAAGTTGATCGCTTATTACTGTTTTCTGTTGCTACGCTGCTCCGATGATGGAGGTCTTCTCTGAAGATGGCTCTTGGATGGATTTTGTTCCCAGCTGTGAGGGGAACTCAGTGGAGGTTGTAGTTTGGCTAGAGGCTGCCTGGGCTGGTCGTACGCACACCGACAAGGTGGCTACTTGATGTTGCTTCTCAATCCGGGAGGGGGCTTTTCTTGGCTTTTTCTAAGAGGGTGGCTATCGATGGCAGTCGTTCTCAGTTGGGTTGCATTTGGGGCACTCCAAACTCTACACCGGTGGGCTAGGGGGTCATTGGAGATGGACCTCCTCCCCTTCTTCTGCTTCTTTCTTATGCTCTTCTTCTCTATTTGCTTTTTTCCAATGTACGAGTCCCCCTATTATGGATTCCTTATACGAAGCTCTCAATTGGGTGGTGTCAGGGAGCACTCCAAGGTTGGCGAGGGGCTCCTTCCCTTCTCCTCTTTCTTTGTCTGTTTCTTTCTTTTTCCTTTTATTTCAATTCAAAGACCCCCCTTCCCCTTCACCGTTTGGGGTATTTATAAACATTTCTGAGAATTTATAAGTTCCACAATTCGAGCCATTAAATCAAACCTTATCAACCTCCTGTCTTTTATCTCTTCTTGTCTCCTCCCTGCCTTGTAGAACATGACCAAATCATAGAGGAGAAAGAATTCTATATAGGTTAATAGACTCCACACGACAAACATGAATGTGTTTGTGCCCGGATGAGACGATGAATTTGTTTCACCTAGTTACGAATGTGTAAATGTCCTTGGTTAAGGCAATTTCTACGAAGTGAACTTTAGTTCACAGATGAGACGATGGGCTTCATCATTGAACGGTGGAGGAAGCATGAGTGTTTATCTTCTATTAAAACATCCAATATTGCCGCCCTTTTATAGAAGAAAACTTTATCAGTTGCTGCTACAGAAAGGACCTTCCTCAGGCCTTTAAAGCTATGAACTTGTTAATGGAGCAGGGTATTCAAGCGGATTCAGTCACTTATGCTGAGCTCATCAAATGTTGCATCCAACATCGAGCAGTTGAACTATGCAAGCTGGTCCACCAGCACATCTTCTCTTGGAATCAGTTTCCTGAGATGTTTTTAGTTAACAATTTGCTCGACATGTACTTGAAATTTGGCTTGTTGAATGATGCGCGACAGTTGTTTGATGATATGTCTCAACAACATGTGTTGTCGTGGACGACTATGATTTCGGCTTGTGCAAATGGTAATTGTGAGAGAGATGCTTTAAGGCTGTTGATCACAATGTGCCGGGAAGGTGTAAGCCGCAATGGGTTTTCTTACTCATCTGATTTAAGGGCCTGTGATGGGATGGAAACCATGAGGCAGCTCCATGGTAGTATAATTAAGTTTGGGTTGTCACTGGATGTTTTTGTTAGAAGCTCCCTAATCGATAGTTATTCCAAATGGGGTGGAAATTTGCAAAGCGGAGCAAAGATTTTTGAAGAGATGGCCTCTGATGATTTAGTTTTGTGAAACTCTATCATTGGTGCATTTGCTCAGAATGGTGAGGGTGAAATAGGTTTAGATATTTTAAAACGAATGAGGGGGGTTGGACTTTTTGCTAATCAAGGTTCACTAACCAGTGTTCTAAGAGCTTGCACTGATTCAGTTATGTTAGAGTTAGGTAAACAAGTGCGTTGTCAGGTATTCAAATTTGGGAGAGATCTCATTCTTGATAATGCTCTCCTTGACATGTACTCTAAGTGTGGGAGTTTGGAAGGAGGTACTTTTAACTTTTAAGAGGATGAAGGATAAGGATGTTATCTCATGGTGTACTATCGTAGCTGGCTTAGCTCAAATGGTCGCAGTCTAGCTGCCTTGGAACTATTTAAGTCAATGGTGGCCTCAGGACAGAAACCAAACTACATTATTATGGTAGGCGTATTATTTGCCTGTAGCCATGCAGGGTTAATTGAAGACGGGTGGATGTATTTTAAATCAACGAGTAAGAATTATGGGATTCAGCCAGGTAGAGAGCATTTTGGTTGTATGGCTGATCTTCTTGGAAGAGCGGGAAAAATTGATGAAGCTGTCAACTTAATTGAGAATTCTGAATATAATACTGACAGTATAATTTGGAGATCTCTTCTAAATGCATGCCGTGTCCATAAAAATGTAAAATTAGCTGGTTATGCAGCTGATAAATTGTTTGAACTAGAGCCAGCTGATGTGGGAACATTTGTGTTAGTGTCTAACGTCTATGCGGATTACAAGAGGTGGGGTAATGTGGAGAAGGTAAGGAAGGCCATGAGAGAAAGGGAGTTTCTTAGAATCCTGGATACAGCTGGATTGAAATTAAGAAAAGGATTCATTGTTTCATTTTATGGGACAACTCACATCCGGAAATATCCCAAATCAGCTTAGAACTGGACAGGTTGATTAGCAGGGTATTTGAATTTGGTCATGTTCCAAATACGAACTTTGTGCTTATGGATCTTGAGGGGGAACAAAAGGAATTTTCACTTCAATATCATAGCGAGAAATTAGCAATTGCATTCACACTGATGAAGCTGTCAAAAGAAAAGCACGTAAGGATTATGAAAAACCTTTGGATCTGTGGAGACTGTAACACATTTGCTAAATTTGTTTCCAGAAGTGAAAGACGATGTATTGTCATTAGAGACCCAATCCGATTTCACCATTTCATAGATGGTGATTGCTCTTGTGGAGACTAGTGGTGAAGAAAGTTGGGCTGTGTTAATATCTTATCTCAGTATAGATAATTATGCAGTGCAATCTTTTGTATGAGCACTTACATTCAAAGAAGATGAGAACAACCTAACTCTCCTTATCTGACAGTTATAATTTATATGATATATGCTGCCTCAACACTTCCGGTGGGGCTTTCAGTTCCCATGAATGATGGTAAGTGTGCATATCAACTACTGTCAGGTGCATAGATGACGTAGGTCGAAGTTTCTTTATTGAGCCTTGCTCACCTTTATATTGTAGTGGGTAAAGGAATTAATTTTTCAGTTGATGCTATTCAGAAAATAATATCAGACTCTTATTGCACATCCCAAAACTTGGTCACTTGACGTTTTGGTGGCCAGCTTATTGTTGGGTAAAATCATAACAAATCAATTGGAAATTTATATTTTTAAGGTTGCACATGTAACTCAGACTTTTTAATTTTTGTTTTTCCTACATTAAAAGAGTCAGTGAGAGAGAGAGAAAGAGAGAGAGAGAGAGAGAGAGAGAGAGAGAGAGGCCATGTCAAGCTTCCATTTCCTTCCTTTATATTTTTGCTTCTCTTTCCTATTTGCGTGTTTTTATATGAAATTAATGAAGGTTTAGATAATGAAACTTGAATTAATTATTAGAACTATGGGGAGGGCTTTAAATAATGATTCAAGGAAGAATTGATAAGAAATAAAATGGATTGATAAGAAACAAAAATTTAGAGAGTATAGGAACAAGAGAATTAGATAAAAGATAACTTATTCATCAAAGTAAATCCATCTTTCAATGATGTATAATACCCCAATTATAGAGTTAGAACTCTAAAACATGGTAATAATGACTTAATGAAAAAGAATTATTAAATATAAAATCTTCCAGCTTCTTAAAAGAAATCTTAACTACGACAACATAAATATCCTCCCGCTTCAGAAATAAACCGCAGTAGAAACCGATTGACATTTGTAAATTTTATTATAATGACTCTTAGTGCTGTTTCTTTTACTTTGGTTGAGCTACATATGTATAAGATGCTAAACAGTGACGTTGTGTATGATGTCGTGGCCATTGTTACATACCCTAATTTGTGGAGGTTCTTTCAGAGCTGTTATAACCATTTAGTGATTTCAGTTTTTGGTTCACATATATCACATCGAGAACAAAAAAACTATCATGTTTTTTTATCAATATGCTTTTACTACAGGTTACCATCTGCAGAATCATGTGATTGGCTTGGTTGATCGTTTAGAATGTGAGTTTTAGATAGGGTAAGGACTTCACTTTTTCAGGGTTGGAATCTCGGTTTATGCAATGTTTATGGCAGGACTTGAACATGAAGTGCGTCTCTTCCATCTTCATGGGATGCAGTTAGGCTGGGCGTTACATGAGACACTAATAGGCTACAATGGGATCATGTGATAACTGGCCATCAGCATAAGAGGGCATTGATTAAATTGAGCTCCTGGGATTTGCAGTGTGGAGGAAGTAGTACGGGAGTGGCTTGGCGTCAAGATGTCATTGAGACAACAGTTTTATAAATGTGGTTTTATACTTCCATCTATATGCTGCTGCGTCTTGTTTTTTTATATGCCGCCGCGGTTCACTGCCATGATCGGATTATGATAAGCAACGATGAGTTGAAGGTTGACGAAAACTATGAAGATATATGTATATGCCTGAGGTGGATGGTGGAAAAGTTTATACTCGCGGTTACTGTAATCTTCCATTATTAACAATCTCACTCTTGCAATTCCAGGGGGTATAGACAGATTTTTTGACAAACATGCCAGGTAAAAAGAAAACGAACAGTATGGCTATATGTATGTAGCAATGTACGGCACAAATGGAGCACGCGAGAGCTTGAATGGTAGAACTCATATGCAACGATGTGCCGCATTAATTTTCCAGACTTGTAACTGCATCAACTATGAACATTGAGGTTGACACCTGACTAGGTCTGGCTTCACAAATTCTTATATGTTGCAACACTCTTCATTTACCTACGCCATAACACTATAAAATGTGACAAAGTAGAGATTTTTTGGTAATGACATGTTCAAGTTATATGAGATGCGACAGTAAAAATTTTTCTTTTCCATGAAAAATGTTGAAAGTTCAAATGAGAATGAAAGACGATTAAAAGATGTCTCAGCCGTGACAGGGACGATTACGATGGAACAAAGCACAGAATCACCCTGAGATGGAGAGGCTTCATCTTGCTGGGTTTGGGAGGTGACAAGAAACCCACATCATATTCTTGACACTACATCTCCAGCATCCATGAAATTCACCATCCAAATCAACATTAAGTTCGGTGATAAAACCATCAAACAATCAAAACCCACAAAACATAAAGGCCAAACAAAAAAAACAGAGAGAAAGGAAGAAAGATTGGAAACACAACTAGAACAATAATGCTTGGTTAGTTAAGATTGGCCGGGGTGCTTTTCCGGATCGGAACAAGAAGGAACAAGAAGCGGAAAAGGGAATGGAATCTGCTTCAGTGAGTGATCCGAAGTGACTCTGGCTGGTCTCAGGAAGCGTTCGATCATGGTGCTCTCGGCGCCGCTAAACCAGCTATCAACCATCGAAGAAACAAATGTTTACGTGTGATATATAACAAATGCTTAGGGTTTGGAGAAAGGAAAGGGCTGAGGATGTGTGCGGCGTGCGACCGCTGCCTTTTCTCCATATTTGGGGCAGGACAGATATTTTCTTCCTAATTGACGTTTTAAAGAGATAATTTTATATATTTACGATTTAAAAGAAATGAGGTTTCATAAATCGTGAATATATAAAACAGTCCCGTAAAATCATAAATTATAAATAAATTTTTTATTTTGTAAATTTAGTAGGCTCGAGGGATTAATATTCGAAAGTATGATTTAATGGCAGTATCAAGCTCTATTCACGATTCACCGGTGTCTTGAATAAATTTCATAATTTAAGATTGTTTTTCTCATAACACCTTAATTACCCTCCACTAAGCTTTGGATGGAGTGGTTTTATTATAACCTAAAAATAAAATTGGTCTTTTTATTTTCGGAAGAGCTATTAAGGGCAACATGAGTGTAAAAAATAGATGGACAATAATTTAAAAATTGCTGATGGTCTCCTAGCCGCAATTAGAATGTGAGGCTCTGTTGAAAAAAAATTGAATGTGACGTTGGTGCTAAGAGGTCAAAAATTGGCGCAGGTGCGCTAAACCAACCACAAGGGGCCTTGACTAGGGTTGCTAATTGAGTAAGTTAGCTCGTGAGTATTTTACGTCGACTTAGTTTAACTTAACATTTAAATATTCAAGCTCAAACTCGAATCCTTTGAGCCTAGTTTGAGTAAAGCAGTGTTCGATTCGACTTGACTCGGTTATAACTCGAACTCGACTCAAAATCGACTCATAGTTCGACTCGATAAAATAATATAATAATATAGTCATTATATTATATATACACATATATACTAATAAATTTAATTATAACTAGTGAGATAGCTTAGATGATGACAAAGTAGTGAGATAGCTTAGATGAGAGGTATTCAAGTTAAAGACCTGGAGGTTGTGGGTTCAATCCACGAGTTACTTTCCGCTTTATAATCAAGTTGGATTCGAGCTCGTCAAAATTGATACGACATAAGTGTATTCGATATTAAGTCGAGCTCAAGTATGCATGTTCAAAACTTCGTTCAATCTTGACTCGAGTTAGAACGCAAGTTGAGTTCGGCTTGCTTGCTCGTTTATAGGGGTGTAAACGAGCCAAGCCGAGATGTTTTTGAATTCAACGTAATTTTTTGCAAGCATGTTTGAGTGTTTGATGAGTTTTGATGTATTATGGGTTAAGCTGAGCTCATCTAAAATTCATGGTGTTTAGGCTTAGCTCGTGTTCGGCTCGCTATGTTTTCGAGTCGAGCGAATGATTGTGTGTTGGTTCGTGCTCGACTTATATAGGATCAAAATTTTCTTTCCAATACTATATAAGTTCAATATGACCTCAACAGGATTGCGTCCAGTACTTTTGAATTTGAACACATCGAGCTCTAAGTTTTAAGCCAAGTCAAGCTGACCACTCCTTAGTGTAAGCTATGTTCATTGTTCAACGAGCTGTCCATTTCGCGCAGAGTATTTTTTGAGCACAAGTTCAAGCTGAATCGAGTCGAACGTAAAATACTTGCAGAGTAGGTTTTAACTTGTTTACATCCCTACTCGTTTAGCTGTCTTAGTCTTGACAGGACTCAAACCATTAAAATAAAATATAAAGTTTTTTCACAGCTTTG
>JAURVB010002505.1:0-88916 GCA_033002965.1 Piper betle | reverse complement strand
TGCTCTTGTTATTAAGGTAGGTCTGAGATAATATCCAAAGGCTAATTTCTCGGATATGCTTTAGAAAATAGCCTTTGACTTCAGCCTTTTTGTACGCTAGACTATTTATATTCTTTGCTTGAGCTTCTCACGCATCTATATAAGGGAGTTTTTGATGATCCAAGTTGCGGTGATGGCGAGAGATGGGGAGGGGAGGATGGGATGGGCTGTTTATAGTTCTTCACCATCATTGAGTTCAAGGCACCATGCTAACAAATCTCCAAACTTTGCGTTATTGAGTTATGGCCTGAGCTCTATATACTAGTAGAGCTATAGTATGGGGAAGACACCTTTGAAAAGTTCAGATTTGAGAGACTATTTAGATGAAGCAATTGGGAAAATTAAATTCGACGTTGGATATTAAATAATGAATCAGGTTGGACATATTCAGCCTAGTGGAATATTTAAGAGTTAAGCTGGTGATTAAATAATTGCATTTCAAAGGAAAATTTTGCTAAAGATTCTGTCATTCCCATAAATGTACTACTGATCGGTGAAGGGTTTAAGAGCTTGAAAGGTACCAAAAAAGAGTAAGATTAAGACAATTTCTTCCACATGTTTTATAATTAAAAAAATATGGAATAAAATGACAAATGCACCAGCCGGGAATCGAACCCGGGTCTGTACCGTGGCAGGGTACTATTCTACCACTAGACCACTGGTGCTTGTATGTTTGGATGGCTTGACAAAGTTATATAAAGTAAAAATATAAAAACTTGGAAAACCTAACGTAAGCAATCTGTAAAAGGTGATTATTGACACAATTTTTACAATTATACACGATATTGCTTTTAATTGTTAGCAAAATAAACAATGGCCAATAATTTTCTTAGAAGTTATTGCTTAAAGTTTGCGCATATGAGGTTTGCATTAAAAGTCAAAACATAGTGTTTCTTTCACTTTCGCCACCTCAGAGTCCACGATAATTGAAATCGTTATCTCCAATGACGAAGTGCCACGTTCCTCGTAGGCATCTTAACATATACTCCCAAGGTTCCCCCTCTCGTGCTTGATCATCCTCTCTGCCAAGGACCAACTCCCTCTACCTTGCAGCCCCTTAGCTTACTTTGCCGCTATTTCTCTCTGATTTAGATCCATGGGCCAAGTTCTATCGGCCATACAGGCCAAATTCAGAGGTACCCATCAATCTCTGTTCCATAGCTTTTTACGCCAGTGCTTCATCTTCCAACTGCTTGATCATATTGTGATGTTTTCTTTAAGAAAAAAAACTGATGGCGCAAGTTTTGAGAATCTGATGCCCATTTAAGTGTGGAGATCTTACAACTTTTTGGTTTGCAGTGATTGTGCCATATCTTGATCTCAGTTCTATGCATGTTATCTTCTGGTGAATTATGTTTGACTAACCTAAATCGGTTGTTCTGTTTTCGTATATGATCAAATTTGGTTACACCAAAATTAGTCTTCCCTCTAGATCTTCATGTAAGAACTCATGAAAAACTCGAATAACTGCATATAAAAGTTTTGGTGGCTATATATAACTTCATGATGAATTCTGTGAAGAATAGTTTGGATAAATTCGTTAACTACGCTGCTATAATCGTTCTAGAAAAGGAGTGTAGTTTTTCATACAGAAAAAGTAATTCGGGAAGTCCTTATAAATCTCAAATATCAAATTTACAATCTGTTGCATATTTCATTTGCAATGTTGTGATAACTTGAACAGGCCAGCAATGGAAGCAGAGGCAGCTAAAGAAGATAACTGACAGAGTTTTCGACCACTTTAAGGACGACTCTCAAAAGCAGCTCTTGGCATTTGAAGATCTATATATTGCTGTACTCTTTGTATACAAGTAATAATCTTCTGCTTTATTTTTCCTTCGAGAGGTATATCCATTTGTGATCAATGTTTCGGAAGATAATAATCACTGCCCTATTTTAACAGTGATATAAACAAGCACTTTCCTGGCCCGCACATTGATCCTCCCTCCAAAGCAAGAGTCAAAGCTTTGATGGAGGTACTTCTTGTTGCTGCTCTGATTTTATTCCTTTCTGAATGGCTTCATGCTCCTGCTACCGCCTACTGTTTAACCTTGGCTGGTTTTTTTCTCTAGCTGAACATGCATATTCCTTCATGAAATCTTATTATCTGGAGATGTGTAAATCATGTGGCAATTCATGCATAAACTTTTTGTGTCTCTCTGCAGAGTTACGATGTGAATCTGGATGGGCAGCTTAACCAAGAAGAATTTGAAGGGTTCATACAAGAGTTATCAAAGGAGGCATTGACAATCATCAGCAGGAACGTCATACTTGCGTTGATTGTTGCTCCAACGGTTGCCCTGGTGACAAAGAGAGCAACGGAGGGGGTGCCAGGAGTTGGGAAGGTGGTTCAGAGGATTCCCAATTCAATATATGCAGCGATCATCACCCTTGGAGTGGTCATGCTGCAAAATTCCGGCACAGAATTTGAGTAGCTAGGACTAATTATACCTTCAGAGATTGTTGGTGGTACATAGTTGTGGTAAATGATAAAAGATCATTTAGTGTATCTAATGTAAAAAAAAAAATGAAACTAATAAAGCTACAACCTATGACATGATACTTTGTCAGTTTCTTAGTACTATGTGGCATTGGATCCAAGTATACATTTCCGTATGTGCTTCCTTTTCCAGCTATAATATTCCTGTTCAAAGGCAAGGCACTGAGCCCATAGATTAAGGACAATTTAATATCCATGATTGTGCTGTTAAATAACAATTGAGGGTATCTGAAATGCTAAAACATCAATAGCTGGTGGTAGTTGAGCAGATAGAAATTGCTGCAATAAATCATAAATCCTTCGCATCGTATGTAGATTACATAGTAGAACGCAGAGCTACAGTGATCACTTTGAGTAGTAGAACATCCACAGCAACACTACAAATGTACAATTTAATCCTGCTGATCCACAGAAAAAAATATGTCAATTGTTGCAATGGAGAACTGGACTCACTTCCCCGTGGCTACGAATGCAATTCATACTCTAAGACGAAAAAGAGACAATGACGAACAGAACTTATCATCCACTTTAATAAAACCATGAGTGCCACTGCCTAGGATCCTGGGAGATTATGTAACTCATGGTCATGGGGCATTCTTGCTCAACCCCCATGCTTACAATACCGCTACCACTTGAAGGACCGTGCTTCTGAGAGGCTCTTGCAGCTTTTGTATTCACAATTTTCTCCCATGCTTCTCTCAGAGCAGGCGCAGCTACATCGTAAGTCTCTACAAAAGTGGCTCCCTCCTCCACACATCTGATGGCTTGCTTGCATAAATTACTGAATCTCAATGTCACCGATTCTCGGTAAATGGCTTGCATGGGCACACCTAGCTCATCATGTTCTGCCTCACTTTTGGCGCCACAAGTCCAACACTTTAATATATAATGACTGGGGAGGGGTCATTATATTTAAGGTTGAAAATACCTTCAAGAGATGTCTGCAACATATACCTAAAACCTCAAACATGTGGCAGCTACAGCTTGCTCTCTTTTCAGCAGAATCTTCCTTTTTATTCTCCTCAAATCTAACGACAGAATAAGTGCCGACTGTTCCAAACTTCTTGACTTTAGTCACAACATAGCCAAGACTTTCAAATATTTCCTCTTGAAATTTTGAAAATATTGCTCTCGTGAATGCATCAGCTGCTAGTTTCTCAACTGGCAACTTCGTCTTTAAGATTGGTTTTGATTACATTGTCAAAGCATCTTCCTCAATTTCCTTACTCTGCGGACTATCTACAGCCTTTTCATACAGCGTGACAAATTCCTGTAGAGTGGTGCTAAAATTCACACAAGCATCAAAGAAAGCATTTGCATTTCCTGGACGATGAACTGTACAAATTTGTGCAGAGAATGCATCCTGCTCATACGCCGGGACCCATTTTTGTGGGACATCATATATTGACTGAAGCCAAGCATCTTCAACAAGCTCATGCTTACCTAACAAAGAGAACCAGCATGATTCAAACTCAGCAATTGATTCAATAAGCAAGCCGGGTTTTTAGAAATACCCTAGCAATTGCTGCTTCAACAGCTGTATCATTGTCCGTCAAGATTAGCACTGGGTAATTTTTAAGTTTGATTCAAGCCACGTCTGAAACAACCACACATAGGAAGATTCCTGTATCATCCAGAAGAAGAGCACAGCCAAACAGAAGGTGATTATTAACCCCATAGAAAATAGCAAAAGGCGTATCATATCTGCTTGTTTTAATTGTGTCAACATAGACCACATCACCCAAATAACTGCAAGCCATTCTTGATCTCGTATCTGCCCAAAGAATACTGCACAAATTCTCATCCTCGTCAATTTTTATTCCACAAAAAAAATGACGGATTCTCTTATTTCATACGCTCGAAGTATTCCAAAACATTCTGTGCATCCTTTCCAAGACTATTTGCATTGTCATTACCAAAAGCTACTGAGTCACTTCCTGGCCTCATTCCATATAAAGAGTTGGAACAGATTCTCATAGCATCAGATGAATTTCTATGAGAACGAAGTGAAAGAACCTGAACAGGATCCAAGAGTTTGTGATCATGCTCTTTCACAAATTTTGAAATAACCGACTTACAATGATTTTTCTTTTTTTACCAAAGTCATAGCCTCACAACCTTCACGAGTAATGGCTCTAGGTCGTTTGGTCCTATTGACATTATTCTCATGTTTTTTTCAGATGGTAGCCTTCTTTGCAACAGACAAATCAACGAAACGATGCCCATCTCTACATTAAACTCAATCATACAACCAAATCAATTCAATGGATCTTAAAACTCCTATAAAAAAGAAAAATGAAAGCTATTGATAAGCATGGGGAGGTGAACAAACCTTGGCAATCAAATTGTTGCCAATGAAGCTTTCAATCATAGAGAATCGAAACCAGATTCCACCAAGTTCAAGCCTTCCTGTTTCAAAATTACATTTATCGATTCAATCGGCAGTTTTCCTTCCCCCTCGGCCGCGTCACATTCCCGACGGCGGCGGCGGCGGGGCGGCGGCGGCGGAGGGTGCCAGCCGGCGGGGGGGAAGAGAGAGAAGGGAAGTCAATAACTGGGCCGATTTTGTAATGCAAACAAGGTCCATGGGCCTTTATTTGGGCCTACTATTGGGCTTTTGCTATTTTCTTCTGATTTTGTGGTGTGTTTCTTTGAATCTAAACAACATTAATAATGCTTGTTTGACTTTCTTCGCTAATTAGTGCTTGTTTGAATTTCCCCCCCCCCAAATGCTTGGTATGATTGGACTTCATAATAATAATAATAATAATAAAGAAATTATGTTCCTTTCCACTTATAGGGGTTTGTAATATTATAAATCACCCACTTATATTAATTTTAAATATCGAATTATTAGCAACTGATCGGATTGTTATATCAAATTTAAATCACCCATTTATTGGGCCGATTATAGCCTTGTTTTAATTCGTAGTTGATTTTTTAATCTAGAAGTTTCCCAAAACCCATTTTTCCGAACAACCATATTTTAACTAGTATTTATTTATTAAATAAATTTAATATAAGAATTTATTTATAATTTGATAATCTTGAAATTAGTTTGACCTAATTAAACTAAATATACTCTTTAACATTAGAACAAGATAAGCTGAACTATACCCCATATATCTTATAGGAGCTAAGCATCTAGTTTGAACTTTTCAACGAGTCTCACAAATTAATATTTATATGTATTAAAAGTATATAAATAAGAAAGTGATAAATTTTTTTCTTTTTTACTTCATTATGACCTTTTTTAGATTTTTAAAAAATATACTAGTTGATAAATATTTAGAAATTAATTATTATTACTATTGGTTTTATAGTTAAGATAAAAGGGTTTGAAGCGTTAGATTGAGTTAGAAATTTATAATAATCCTTATTATTTATTTTTTATATAAAATTTTATCTAGTGAGACTCGAATAATTGATCAAAATAAAAAGTATAGCTGATATAAGTGGTAGCTTAGTATATTTTCGTATTTTCACATGAGTTCGAACTTTAAAGGTCAATACATTCAATTGGATAGGTATTAACATCTACCATGTCCCCAGAACCGTGGTGAGGACGTCCATGCATCAACGAGGACCGTAAACTCCGAGAAATTTGACACGATGAATTTGGTTCAATCCACCACCGGTGGACGATGAAAGCAAACATTCCGAACAAATGACAACAATCCAACCTTCACTACTCGTAGGCTGGTTACTGCATTTAAGATCAAGACAAATATATACACCAAGCCTGATCTGAACTCCGCTACCATCTATTGTGATATGACACAACAGTGTGAGGGAGCCCCAAGCCCCCAACTTTCGAGGAAGAGAAGACGGCCACAAGAAGGAACGTAACATGAACAAAGAAACCAACCAGCCAAAGCTGGTTAGGATGAAAGCAGAGCGACTCCTGTACCCTCCTGCACTGCACCCACACCCGGACAGTGTTAACCGAAGATGGAACACCAATGTGGAAGGTAACAACTGGATTATTTATACTACATCAGAAAGGTCGATCAGAACCATACCATGGTGTTAGACTCCTATATACCATGGTCCTCGTAGACAAATGAAAACAAGGGAGGAGGGGATCAAGGGGGGAAGATTACAAAAAATGGCAGGACGTTGTGACAAGAGTAGTAATGGCAGTAGCAGTGTTTTGTCATGAGGTCACGCTCATGTACGCTCTGGGGGGTGGGGGAAGGGGCCATTATTCAGCTGCACTGATCTGAGAGGGTACGAGTGTTTTGTTTTTTTTGGTGCAGCTTGGACTGGGAGGAGCGACCGGACAGGAAGGTGGCAGCTGTTACAACCTTGAGCTTAGCTTCTTCCCGCATTCACGTCCAAATGCTCGTTTCTTGTCGAAAGTTCAAAAGCTTTCTGGACTCGTCTCTCGGTTCCTGGCTTGTCTGAACTTGAGTTCTTTGATCATATTGTGATATTAGTTTAAGATTAACTTCGTCATTTTTTTAATATCAGGTAGAAAAATTAGAAGAAAAAGCCTAATCAATCCAATTGGATTTTAGTTTTTTTTCTAAGACAAGTATTATTATTTTTATATATTAATATTCCTGCAATAACCAGCTTACATCTTGGATTCTAGCTTAGGTTAGATTTGCTTCTTACTTAAGTCGGATTTTGTAAAAGCTAAGAACTTGTTTGGTGGAATGAACAAGATGCAAAGAGATATTATGGTTTTGGCTCCCAAATGGGAAAAAGTTGACCTACCTTTATTGGTTAAATTAAATAGGCATCCAAATGCTATATCAATCTTTATATGTATGTGCAGAGAATTTCATTCCTGTATGCAATCGTCATAAAAAATTGCCAATAAAAAATACTTTGCCTTCCAATATTTTGGTTGACAAGACTGGTTTCGTTGGATTTGGCCCTTTCATCTTTAATGAGTTAGAGGCAAGAAATGACCCGGGGGACATCCATCTCACCCATCACCCAGTTACTTCACCATTTCACCTGACTCCTTGCCCTCCCTTCAAAGTTTGTTAAATAAATGCTTCTCTTTCTCCGTGTGGTTTAGACTGTGGGGCTGCCACCAATTATGTGATTGATCTTCCAAAATAACCAAAAATAAAAATAAAAATTATGTCATTGATGGCATCCATCCTTCAAATTCATCAACTCATAAGTCTTAAATTGTTGGGAGGAAAAGTTTACTGTCGGACTATACGGGTTTCTTTTGTTGTCATTTGCAGCTTTTTACTTTGCTTGCTTGCTTGTTTGAGCTGCTTGACGGGAGGAGAGGACGGTGGTCGATTATAGCTTCGGTCAATACCACTATGGTTAGGTCAATACTATTAATGTATCTGTTAATCATTTTTTATAGTATTATTCATAATTGATTAATCCTATTAACCAAATTTACGAGGCTTTATTATAACCGAATTTTCATCGCTTTATTATTGGTTAAACGGTTAAAGCTTAGTTAATTTTTCACCATTTTACATAATACATCTACCAATAAAAAATGTATATAAGGTGTAAAATAAAAAATTAAAACCATCGGAAATAGCCTTTCACATAAAATATATAATATTTGTAACATCTAAAATAATATAAATTAATATTATAATTATAACAAAATATGACTTTAATATCTTGAGCAACAATCATTATAACAATTTAATGTAAAAGATGCTTCGAAAAAAATAAGTCCATACTTATAGGTTGTGGTAAGTTTAGGAGATAAAATTAAAGTTTATTTATAAAATATATAAAATGACATAATTATATTCGGTAAAATCGGTTAAGCGGTTACGTCTAAACTTTGTGTCATATTTATTTATATTTCTAATTAGCTCGATTAAATTAACCAAATTTTTACAATTTTCTAAAACTGTGAATAATTACTTCACCGTATTTATACCATTTAAGTCGGTCGAATAAGTAAATCGGTGAGTTTCTACCTAGGAGGCTTCTGATGTTGTTACACAGGAGGCTTCTAATGTTGTTGACCAGCAGTGCAAGCCGGTTGTTTTTCTAGCTCCCCTTGCTGTTTAGAAGTTGTGCTTTGTAAAGAGACTGGGAGGTATTCTAAGTTTTAGCTTTTAACAAAGGAGTGAGTTGAGTTTTTGACATGTTGTGCGTGTATGATTTTTTCGGGTCATTGAAGGTACTGTTTAGAAGAGCAATCGCCGATCAGTACACACAATCATGAGTTTATCTGAGAGGAAGGCAGGAGGGAAAGTGATCAAGAAGATGCTCTTGACGTTGTCCAGCTTTATAGAACCTGACCAAGAGATAAAAACTTCAAACCCCATGGCTGAAGCCGGCAGGTTTTTCATGGCAGCCAAAAGCATCCTCGCTGCCACCCTCTATCTTTCGTAGCTTCATTTGATTCGTCTCGTTTGTACCAGCAAAAAAAAGGCAAAAGAAAAACTAAAGCTGTGAAATACAAGTATCTCTATCTTTCGTAGCTTCATTTGATTCGTCTCGTTTGTACCAGCAAAAAAAGGCAAAAGAAAAACTAAAGCTGTGAAATACAGGTTAAACTCAGTGCTTTGCTGTGTATTGACAAGAGCATATATATGATTGAGATACTTTAGTCATACAAATAAAATTCAGTATAATAAGTTATATCATAGAGAGTTTAGAGAAATACAAATCAAGCTGGCCAGAAAACTTGTAGGCATCCCTCAAACTCATAATAAAAGTTAAGCAAAATGCCAAAATACATGAATATCAATAGGTATAAGAGATAATTATGTAAATTTAAATGATTTAATTATTTGTTTTAAAAGATAAAGTAAATAAGAAGGAGGCGAATTTAATACTTATTTAAACACTTTTTTACGTGAAAATAAGTGGACAAATTTCGGAAGAATTATCTATTGTGAATAAACTAGAACAGTTTAATATTTTTATGAGACGTTGACTATTTTTTGACAAAATTTGCACTCAGTACCCACACCCTTTAGCTCCAATACCATTTATTTTACTTTCCATAACAAATAAACTTAAACTTAATTCGCATAAAACCAAATGAATGTCTTTGAATAAAAAAACCTAGACAAATCAACAATCTCCTAAAATGAGCATAGGGCTGGGCAAGAACTGAGTTGAGTTGAGTTTCCCTTAACTCTATTTTGGTTCATTTGATAAACGAATTAAGTTTCAAATATATGGTTTCGAGTCGAGCATCAATCTTGTTTGAGTTTCATCACCATAATTTTGAAGATCTAGTTTATTCTCTATAACACAATATTTTTTTATTTTTTTATAAAAATAAAATGATATTCTTCATAATTGGTAATCATATAATAATTATTAGATTATTTTGATTTAATTATTTGTATACTGAATTATTATTTTTAATGTTATATTATCCATGAATTATTAAAAAAAATTAATAAAAATGTATATTAGACAAAGTTTTAAGCCGAATTGAGTTTTTCTAGAGTCAAATCAAGTTAAATTTAATATAACTCGAAAATGGCTATACTATAATCAAGTTGAGTTAATTTTTTTAAGATTGAGTTTCAAATCTAAATTACAATTATTTGACTTCGACTCATAGTTACGAAAGCTTGAAAAAAACACTTTGGGAGCTAACTCCCCACTCTGCTCAACCCTAAATGAGCATGTTCCAAAGATGAGACACATATAGAGATTGTCCGTGATTTGTAGAGCTGTGTCCCCTTCCCCAACACAGACACAGCAGATGATTAGCTCACTTAGCAGCAAGCAGCTAGCCAAAGCTTCCACCACCCGTACCAATTCGGTGTTTTTTCGTGACACGAGTTCGTAGGCAATACTAAACCCTGTCCACAAACCCACGAGACTCGTCCATATAAACTCGCGAAACCTACACGCATATCAACCTCTATCAATGGTTGCACCCGTTGCACCATTTCTTATCTCTTTCTCTATCACGCATCTCCCCTCACACTCTCCAATAAAACCTCACTGCACAGCACTGTCCTATATATATTCTGACCCACCCCTTTCCCCGTGTCTCGTTCTCCCTCAAGCTCCCCTACCGGCCCCCCCACCACCCTTAGAAGCTAGCTGACGGCGAGGGAATCTGGAACATGGGAATTGCTCGGCTGCAAAGCTAGCATAACATGTCTAACATGTCTGTGAGACTTTTACCTTGTTGAGCTGCAAAAGGAGGAGAGCTTCGGGGGAAGGTTGTTGGGCATGAATCCGCATGCTGGGACGTCTGGTGTGCGCTCGCCATTCACAACGACGCAATGGCAGGAGTTGGAGCACCAAGCTCTGATCTTTAAGTACATGATCGCTGGTATGCCTGTCCCCCGGGAACTCCTGCTCTCTATCCATGCTAGATTGGATTCCTCGAGGTTCTTTCACTATCCCACCAGTAAGCTCCCTCTATCCCCAATCCCTCTACATAAGCTATATATCTTCCTGTTTTTCACCGCTGCACTCATACGTAAAGCAAACCTGTTCGTGCTTAATGATTGAATTATCGACCATTAATAGTCTTGTTGGGTGAGTGTGTTTAGCTCAATGCAAAAAAAGAGACTTGTTATTGTTACTGATCGTAGACTAGATGATGATATAGTTTGTTAATCATTTTGCAGTGGGTTACTGTCCGTTCTATGGGAAGAAGGCAGACCCGGAGCCTGGGAGGTGTAGGAGGACCGACGGCAAGAAGTGGAGGTGCTCCAAGGACGCGCACCCGGACTCCAAGTACTGCGAGCGCCACATGCACCGTGGCCGCAACCGTTCAAGAAAGCCTGTGGAATCACCGACGGCCGCTTCCCAGCCCACCTCCTCCGCCGTGGCTGCTCTCGCCGTCGCCAGGGGCGGGTCTGGGAGTGGGACGGCCGGTCCCTGCAATTTCGACGGCCTTCCTCTTCATGCCTCTGTTTCCAGTCATTTGGGTAGCCAGGCTTCTCAGCTGCTGGTGGATCCTATCGATTATGGGATGAGAAGTAAAGATTACAGGTACGAATCTTAGCTAATGTTTGGATTCGAATGGTGATGCCTACTTCGTCACCGTTTCTGTTACTGTGTATTGCTTGTTCATATTTCATACAAATGTACGGCGGTTTGTTAACGGAAGGTTGCAATGGTGCTTGAGAACTTTGGGATGTTTGTGAAGATGGGTTTTTTTAGTTTGTTCTTACCATCATCATTCTGAAATCAAATAGATTTCTCAGATGAATTTTGCACGAGGAAATTGTTGTTCTGACAACGTATTGGCAATATCTTGATCTCCAGGACCGACATATACCATGTGGCTTCTTCATTTCTATATTTCATTTGTCTGATAGTTTATCTTCATCTAGTTGCGCTTAGTTTCAGAGTTATGCTCTTGACTGCTACCATTGTCCATTCATTCTTTTCATCTAAACCTCATATATTTATTAAGGAGTAGGATGGGGGCTTTAGAATGTGTATTAAGTTCTCCTCCCTCGTGTTTTTCCCTAGTACAGTAACAAGAAGAGCACAGACTGTATTTCATCTCTTTATGGATGCTTAAAAAATATGTTAACCTTTTCCAAACTTTATTAGTTTTATTCTTACTTGACAGTGATATATCTAATTCTTGCATTATATTGGCACATGAACTTTAGTTATAAGGTTGTTAATATCTTCCATACACTTGCTCGTTTTTAACTTGGGTTATTTTTCTTTTGCATCAAATTAAGGTGAAACACTCTCCTTCATTAAAGCTGCTTTGATGTTTTGACTTGCAATTTTTATATCATCCTGCTCTGTGACTGATTCTCTACATGTCCTCCCAACTGTTCAGTGCTGGTTTATTATGAAAACCTTTTACTGAGCTGAGTAAACTTTCTGAAAAAATAACGAAGTGACTACTTTACTCCCACTGCAGATACCACCAAGGCATCAAGGGTGATGTTGATGAGCACAGTTTTTTCTCAGAGGCCTCAGGAAGTGTGAGGGGACTGGGGATGGATTCTACTGCAGAGAGCTCATGGCGGCTGCTGCCACCAGCCAAGCAGAGAAGCAGTGGCGTTTGGCAAAGCAATTTCCCACAAGTGCAAGGGCTGCAAGACATAGAGCCGGCCAGTCTAGCCTCTGCCATACCCAAACAGCAGCAGCACTGCTTTGTCGACGAGATTGGCTCATCTGAAACTGTGAAACAGGAAGGCCAGCCGCTTCGTCCATTCTTTGATGAATGGCCGAAAGCAAGAGATTCCTGGTCTGACTTGGCTGATGATAGATCAAACCGAAGGTCCTTTTCAACCACCCAGCTCTCCATCTCCATACCCATGGCATGCTCCGATTTCTCTGGCACAAGCTCCCGATCCCCCAACGGTTAGTTACCTTAGTACTTAGTTTACTACACCTCAACCACAGCCTTTTTAATAAGCTTCCCCTACTGATTCCTTTGTCACCTTGCGCAAACATTCATCCTTACTATATCTCAATGCAGATGATTAAAAGAAAAAGGATGGTGGCTTATGGCTACATCACATTTTGCAAATCGGTTTTGTTTTTTGCCCTATACGACATTTGTCTGACTCTGGAAGTTTTATTCACGACAAATTTGTGCTCCCGCCACTGTTTAAATTCGTGCAAATGTTCTTGCGACTATGTCTAATAAGTTTAACTATTCTGAAATCAAACTAACACTTTTACTATCCGTCTTTCTTCCCACATCGCGGTACCATTCCTTGGATAGAAGAAATGGTGTTCAAGTACTGCAACTTCAACGACCATTGACCATTCCGCCAAATCACAACAACTTGAGCAATTACTTAAGCTAATTAGTCAAATGGAAAGCATATTATGATTAAATGAATCATGACATTGGTGAAAAATGGCAGAGGAAAGGATGGGAATAATGATTGCAGGCTGTTCTTGTTGTAGTTGGCCTGGTGCTACTGGCACCAATGGGCAACCAGCGGAAGCAGCAGCTAGTAACCGAGAGTTAGTAACCAAGAGTTAGTAGTACAACACAGGAAGATGAGAGGCACCTAGGAAGGCGAACCAAAAGGACGTGTCTTGGGGGACAGCTGTGGAGCTGGCCCAGCCATTGTCAGAGGATCACATGCTGCTTCAAATTCTTCGACAGCCACCCCCAAGCCAATCTTCCACAAAATCCACTATATCCTGTACCCCCGCCGCCCATGGCCAAAAAGGGTTGCTCCTCACCACTACCAAAAGAAACCCTAAAGATTGAAGCTTTAGTTTCGTCATGTGTTTTGTTCTTCGATGGTAGGGAGAGGACAGGGAATAAAGACAGAGAACAGCTGTTGGAGGAAGATAGATTTGGTCCGAATCTACGAGGCAAGAGACGACGTCACTGGTTCGTTTCGTCTTCTGATCATGACTGGGCTTTTGTGGAGACCGCATGGGGAGAGGAAGAACAACGTAAAAAATAAAAATCAGGGTCGAAGTCATTAACGTAAATACATGAGTACAAACATTTAGGTACATGCATGGTCTCCGGTCTCCGCATTGATTAATCAAAAATAGCATATTTGATTTTCATGATTAAGGTTATAGGATAATTTACACCATCCACCATGCAAGTTAGTATAAATGATAATGTTATAATGCAATCCAACATGCAAGTTAATATAAGTGATAATGTTATAATGCAAGCTGGTTGGTATAGGGTATAGGATATACCAACCTTGTAAAATAATGTCATCTTGCATGGGTGTTACCTTCGGACATCCATGCATAGAATATAGTATGCAAGAAATATTTTTGTCTCATGCAAATCAAACCAATGATCAAATGTCAACCAAAGATTGACATTTTTATCTTGTAAAAATGTCGCAAACGTCTTCAAAAGTTAAATGCTATAAAGAAAACAAATCATGCATCAGCAACAAAGCTTACTCAAAAACGCTGACACCTATTGAAACCCTTGCTTTGAGTATATCAATCAATTGTTGCCATTCTCCGCCTCGATCTCACTGTTATCTTTTACCATTGCCTTGGCATTCAAGTTCCTTGTCTTTACGGAGGCGGAATCTCGCGCAACATGTCAGCCTTCCGACGGAGGTTGTTGTCCTCCTTTAGGATCTGCTCAAGAGCAGCGATGCTCCTGTCGATGAACCTAATCTGCATAGGGCGCAGAAAATGAACTGTTTGAACGCTTTTTCTGTTTCGTTTTTTACCTCAGGTCCTAAACCACAACAGACACAACACTAAGATTGGGATGGAAACATGACCTTTGGGTCTGGCCATCTTGGCAAACCACTCCTTCGGCGAATTTTCTTTAAAACAAAGGTGCAAACGCCTAACCTCTTTGCAGCTTCAATTTCGGTAAGATGCATGTCGCTTGTCAAGTCTTTCAGATACGTCTTTGCAGTCCTCTCCCTTTTTGTGACTACAATCCTTTGACATAACAAAATATAGAAATGGAAGTCACATTTTGTCACAGAATTATGATAAATAAAAACTCATTATGCAATGCCCCATTTTTGGGTCAACGGCTAGGCCAAAATACGATATTATAATTTAAAAAATTATTTATTAGACTATTACGTATAAATTTTATTGAAGTAAATCTTAACTCAAGGAGGTTTAAGACGATAACCTTAAATAGCCTTACATAGTTGATTATATTACTATATAGAGCTTTTAAATTTAAGGGAGCTTCTAGCATCAGCACTTCGAGTTACGGGAAATGCAACACCTCTCTAGTAATTAAAAGAGTGACTTTACAATGTAAATGATCACTCTGGGTTATACAGATAACACCCCCAGTATAGTTAAGAGGTTGATTTGGAAGATATACAGATGTATGATGTAGTTCTTATACTTAGTTACAACCTTGAAGTTATGAATACTTACTTTTCTAATGATGGAGAATTTAACTCGCATAATATAGAGGTCATGGTTACCAATTTCACGTACCCACGATTGGAAATTAAATACATAGACACATGGGTATTATCGAGTGTCATGACATTATACTCTAATATTTGGTCTTTCATGAGCTTTTAACACAATATGAACTATGAGCTCCTCCTACCCACGTTTCTCTGCACACACAACTGTAACTAAATGCGTTTAACGTACCTGGTATACTCCCTATCATTTTCTGAAACTTTGAAACTTACGCACCTTGTAGATAATTGTTAGAGTGTCCCAAAATTAATATCTTGCATGATGATAATAGTAATAATAATATAATATAACTAATACACGAATCACACGTAACACATCCACATGCATCATAGCACGATTTAAGGCACCAACCCAAATCATAATACAACACATACACTTATAATTCTCAATGATACATGAATCTCAAACACATAAATTGTACTAAAACAATCACGATCCATAATACATAACACAATAATAGCACACAATACCATCCTCGCCATTGGCCTTTCGATCCTTCAACATACTCCAACTATTGATATGTGTACGTATATACATAGATATAGAAAAACCCTTAGTAATCAAACATGTCCGAAAACAACTAATAAAAATAATAATGGCAGATGAGTATCTTAATACCCACAAAAAATCATAAAACTCCATAATGTCATCACAATGCTATAAGTAAAGGTTAACATGACTAAATATCATAAACAAGTGTGAGAGAAAACTCGACCACTTCATATATATATATATATATTATAATAATAATAATAATAATAATGCTGAAATGCGCCGCAGCTTTTGTAGCACATAGCAGTGCACGGCGAAATGCACAGCCCAACTCGTCCGACCTGCCCGCACGCCTGAACCCGCTGCCCCCCCCCCCCCCACCGCGACTTCCCTAGCAAGTGCCGCCTGCCCGACCCCGCCCACGGCCCTGCGCCCGGCCCCCATCGCGACCGACCAACCCTACCACCCCGCTGTGGCCCACCAGCCTCCCCCAAGACACGGCGACACCCCCCCTCCCCCACCGTGGCCCCCCAAGCCGCCCGCCCCTCTGACACGGCCGGGCCAATAGCAGAGGTTCTGCCATCTCAACGTGTTGAAGCCTAAAATGAAAAGTAGAACGATGGAACTAGAGGTACTAGATTCAATATACATTTTCTATGAAACTATGCTAATATGTAGCCAAGATACTCGGAACAAATATAGTGAGAACGTACTCATAAGCATCATGCATTGTAACAACAGCGCCTCCCGTCGCAATAAACGTTGTGCAAATAATTACATGGTATGACAAGTCCAGCCTCCTGTGAATCTACAATCTCTTGGTCACAATTTCTATAGGATAATAATAAAGAAAAATGTTAATAATTTTCTATGTTAGTACAAATAATCAATCATCTTATATATCATTGTTGTGGGTTTTTCAGGAACCATCAAAGTGTAAAATTTGTTAATGAATTGCATTTAATCTATATATTAATTCGTAATCAGGTATATATGAATGAAAAACAAAACGTAATAATAAAAACTCAAGACGACAGCAAGATATTTGCAGAAAGACATAACCAGAAACACAAGGGACAAAATTGTTAACATGTACTTAATTAATCAGGTATCTTATGATTGATTAATAATAGAATATTAAGGTTTTGTTCATATAACAAAGAAGTCGTGAATCGGTGTTATATATGATATTGAACTAATCCATACCGCAACAATGAATCACTTGTCGGAGGTGTTCACATGAATCACATTCTGTTGGAAGCGGCGGGAATGGATGTGGGTATAGTTCAATTTGCTGAGCGTGATGGTCATCCATCTCTCCACCAACATAACGTCAACACTACGAAGAAGAAGAGATGAAATAACTTGGAGGCTTGCATGGGTGGAAGTGGGTCGTCATGAATATAAACAAGTGAAGAGGAGTATGGCCGGTGAGTAAATGAGTTGCGAGGGGAGGTGACACTATCGCAATGCTAATTAATAACTTCAATTTATGCAGTTTTCATAAGCTGCAAGCCTTTTCTCTTGCCTTCTCGTCCCTCTCAAAATACAATATGATGAGAATGTTAATTAATAACTTCAATTTATGCAGTGTTTATAAATTGACAGCCTTTTCTCTTGCCTCGGCTTGTCTCTCTTTTAACAAGTCTACATTTGATGAGACCATAAATATTACCTGGTTGTACAACTAACACCACCCATGTTGCAATAATCCAAAGACTCCTCAGCTTTAAATGATAACCCATTTAATTTCAATACAATGTTTCTGTTCCAAACCCAAAATGCCATCGTCACGCAAAAATCTCTAATTCCTCCTTGCCCTTTTCCATAAAGATAAAAAAAATTAGATTTGCGAGAAATTTGATTCTAGAAAATTATGTTAAGACTGTCTTGTATCTTGTAGATAGTAGGCTTATGCGTATTTCATCCAGCTTGATTAAAATTTAATATTTTATATAAATTTTTTAATAATTTATTTAGAAATTTAATATTTCATCCTCTTCACTTCTTTATATTCATGATGACCCACTTCCACCCATGCAAGCCTCCAACTTATTTCATCTCTTCTTCTTCTTCTTCGTAGCGTGGACATTTTGGACCATCACACTCGGCAAATTGAACTATACCCACGTCCATCCCCGCCGCTTCCAACAAAATATGATTCATGCGAATACCTCAAACAAGTGATTTGTTGTTATGGTATGGATGAGTTCAATATAATATATAAGACCGATTCACTACTACTTTGTTATCTGAACAAAACCTTAATATTCTATTATTAATCAATCATAAGATACCTGATTAAGTAAGTGCATGTTAATAATTTTGTCCCTAGTGTTCCTGGTTATTGTTGAAATTTTAACTTTAACCAAATTATATAGATGATAAAATTATCACCGTAAAACTTTAATCTTCTTCAGATTAAATAATCAAGAAATAAATTTTGATAGTAAAAGCGTACCTGAATATGTAAAAGTAAAATGATTATTTACTTCTTCAAAATTAGAGTTTCTGGACAACGAGATACCAGAATGAAAAATTACTTGTGAATTTGGGGACCATAACCCCCTATTTATATCCTTATTTTTTATAATTTTAATTTAACTCATCATAAAAGAGAAATTACAAAAATGATATCTTCTCATATTAATGACCCGTTAAACTTAACTTTAATATATCAATTGAATTTAGGTCAACCTTAAATAATAACATATGATACAATTATAGATTCATAACAACTATAAATAACAACATATGAAAAATTACTTATGAATTTGGGGACCATAACCACCTATTTATATCCTTATTTTTTATAATTTCAATTTAACCCATCATAAAAGAGAAATTACAAAAATAGCATCTTCATATAAGAATCCATACTTATATTAATGACCTATTAAACTTAACTTTAATAGATTAATTGAATTTAGGTTAACTTTAAATAAGATACAATTATAAATTAGTATATATATTTATGTCCAAAATCCAACAATTTTCTACTTGGAATATTATATGCGAAGATTGTAGGGAAATAGGGAATTTAATCAGAGAGCTCAAAACTGTCAGAGATGTTCTATATGACGAACAACAAGTCCAAGTGTAAAACGCGTGCTCGAGTCAAGGTTTTATAGCCACTAATCAGTCAGCTTGATTGTTTGTCTGGGTCGGTTCAACTTTCAGAACACGGATTGGGCCAGTGATTTGGAGCACCTCAAATCTACTTTTGTGTATGTTTTCTTGCTGAATGGATGTGTTGTTTCATGGGAAGCAAGTAGGCATGCATTGTTTTATCAACTATGGAGTTAGAATTTGTAACTACTGACAATGCAGTGCAAGAGGGTATTTGGTTGAGACATTTTCTACATCATTTGGGAGTTACAACTTCATCTTTGTGTCATGCGACTATCTTTTATGATAATCAGACCACCATAGTTTATTCTAAGGATCCCAAAGATCATAGTAAAATCAAACACATTGATATCAAGTTCAACTTCATCAGAGACATAATACAATAGAATGAAGTGAACTGGAAATACATTTCTACACGCCAGATGGTTGTAGAACCACTTACCAAACTTGTTGTTCGAGATGTGTATAGCTCTCATGTTAGAGTGATGGTATTATATTTCTAGATTTTATGTATTTCATTAGACTTTGTTATATTTTCTATTATGTATGAGAGAAAGATATTTTTCACTTTATTGCAATATACTAATACAAGGAATAGTATTTCTAATGGGATAAATAACTCTCTCACTAAATATTTGCCTCTATTGCTAGAGAGAAATGAGAGATGTCACATGAGTATTTCATGTCATGAATGTCATCTTGATATAGATCAAGATGCGACCATTTTCTATAATGGTCGATATGGTACCCCACAATCATATATCTCGTAGATAACCAAATGTAAGACTTAAGATAGATACAATTTTGATGCAATTATGCTAAATGACTCAGGGCAATTACTCTTGAAAAAGATATTATTGATCTTGTGAGGAATCGGTGTAAACAAAATTGGGCATGATCTTGTAGTGTATGCTTGCATTATTGGGTTGTTTGTACACTTCGGGTGTGAATTAGGGTTGAGTGGTATTGTAATTATAAGTGTCATGTTTCAGTTTGTCAAGTTGAGCCAGGTACCAAGGGGTGAATGATAAGCGTATGGCTTGTGAAGCCGACTAGGGGTTGAGTGTGGTGAAGGACAACTAAGCTTATGAAGCATTTGGGTCTTACTTGGTGAAGGACAAATGGTTGTACACTTTGGTTGTAAAATCCATTCTATTTGGTTATAGTGAAGCATAGAAGACCTACTCGACTATAAGACAGGCGGTGTAAAAGAGAGGATGTACCAGTTGGAAATCTTTTAAAAATCTTTATGTTTGCATTTCTTATCTTACATGGATAGCAGACAAAGATTAACCTCCGTGGAAAGACTAATTCATTTAGATCGACATGAGTGTCAACCAATTGCATTATAATATGGTCAGAGGCATTACGATATGTACTATTTATTAATATCTTGACCATTAACTATTACTATATTGTTTACTATTTTTTTGACGGTCTGTTGCTTGATCTATTTCAGATTAACTTATTTATCTCACATCTTATGCATGGTTTGATTAGTTCGCCAACATATAAGTTTGGTTACAAATTTATTAATAGATCACTTGTAGTCTTGCTAGAGTTATACTTGCATTTCTTGGCTAACATTTAAAATATATTTCACTTCATATTTCACGATCGGTGTTAATTAAGATCAGAGTGAACTCTTTTAATCTCTTTATGCTTTAGTATTAGAATTCTATTCTCCATCTGGATCCTTCACCATGATGTTAAAATTCTGAAAGTTATTCATTAGGCTACCGACTCAGACTAACATCACAAAAACGAATCGTAACCCTCAATGTGTTTTAAGAAGGAAAACCTTAAAGAATTCCATACTGATCAATCATACTATAAGAGAGAATATTAACTTATAGGTTTCCTAACATGAGCATTCTGAGTCATAGGAGAGACAACACCTCCCCTATTACTAAAAGAGTAACTTTAAAGAATACAAAAAAACATGAATGCTAATATCATGCATGAGTTAATTTCTTATTCTCAATTCAATCTCGAGTTATCTAACTTATTACATTATGCTAGTAGTCAAAGGATTGTAAAATCTGAGAGCTCTTCAGCTCATGATTTTATTTGTATTTGGTTTGGCTTGGCTTTTGGCTCACAGATATGATAAAGTTAGTATTACTTGTGCCTTCATTTGGAAGGATTTGGGTCGTGTGATTGCCTGTTGGTGCGGTTTCGTTTGGCATTGTGCTGTTGGTATGCTTTAGAGTAGTTAATAGGGTTATTTTTTGTATTAAGGAGTTATACTCATACATTTAGTGTTAAGAAATTACCAAATACGTTACTTAATGTGGCCAATAGCCTTGTGTCAATTTGAAAATTTTGATTTTCTCAAGGGTTTGACCAGCTTGTCTTCTATACTTCAATCCTCATTTAAAGTTTTATTTAGTTTTGTGTCGGTTACAATATCATTGGAGTTGTCAAAATTTTTAACAAAGTATAGTTGGGCCACGTGGATGCTATGAGTCAAGTCACAACAATGGACCACATGGTGGGCCACATGTCTGTTCACTATGCATACATTCACCTCTTTAGCTTCCTGTACATTGAGTTATTTCACCTATGGTTGCATGAATCGGAATCGGAATCGGAATTAGTTTTCAGGGAGTCGGAGTCGGAATCGGAATCGGAATCGGTCTGAATTGGCCAAGAATCGGTTCAGTTGAATCGGTCTAAATTAATTTAATCGGTTATATATAATAATTTGACAATTTATAATATAAATATATTAAAATTGGGTATTGATGTTATTTTGATATTATTCTGTATATTATAGTTTCTGATATTTTTAAATATTTTTAAGATATTTTTAAATTATTTAGAATTAATTATTATTTTTGACTCGAGTTAGACTCGAGTCAACTTTTAATTACGAGAATGCCACTCTTTACCCCGCCGCCGCCGCCGCCGGTGGGCGGCGAGTCTCGAGGCGGCGATGTCGGAGGATGTCGGCAGCCTGGTCGGACGAACAGTCAGCGGCCCGCAGCCGGCGGCGAGGCGGCCCGGAGCGGCGGCGATTCGGCGGCGAGTCACGGCGATTCGTGCGTCACAGCCCGATTCGGTCCGGCCACACTTCGGCGGCGACGTTGCGAGGTCGGCGGCGAGGTCGGTAGCCCGGTCGACGGCGAGCCCGGAGTCGGGGAGCACGGCGGAGGGCGGAAACGGGGCGGCGGCGGGCGGACGAGCGGCGGCGGCGCGGGGGAGCGGGTTTGATTTTAGGTTTTAAAATCCAAATTACCATTTTACCCATGCTTAAATAATTTAATAAAAATCATACCTAGGGTAATTTAGTAATTTCATTAAAAAACCGATTCCGATTTAAATCGGCCGATTCCGATTCCGAGTTAAATCGGTAGGAATCGGTCGAACTCGGCCGATTCCGAGGCTGGTCGACCCCGAAATCGGATCGGCATTGCGCCGATTCGTGCAACAGTGATTTCACCTTGGCGCTTCCGTGTGCAAAACTTTGTCTTTATAAATAAATATCTCCAAAATGTATTAAATTACTACCATCATTTCCCCTTTTGTTTAAATTTTTTAACACCATCTTTAATGCGGAGTTTGTCCAAATTTACCGTCAAGGTTTGTTACACGTCGATATACTCTTGTGTTAGCATTGACTTTTACAATGTCATGGGATCTCTAATAAGTCACTCTCCTTTAAAAGATATAATGATTGTAAGAGTATAATAATCTTTTTACCTGCTCATCTTTTTTTATGATTTGTAGAATTCTTAAACCATTGACCGGATTTAGAATTTTGACAATAGTGGAGCTTGTGTACATTGGTCAACTCAAATCTGATTTTGATAATTCTTGCACGGTTAGCTTTGTTTTTGTTCATTCGTTCACGTCGTATTTTTATTTTGCTTTAGCCTATAAATATGCAATTTCAAGAAGATTTGAAATTTTTCTTTAATCATATTTTTATTTTGCTTTAATTCACTATCATCCTCCCTTCCCTCGTCGCCCACACCTCCGGCTGGTCATAGCAGGAGGTGGAGGAGGAGCTGCCGGCGACCATCGAGAGGGTTTCAGATGGGACGAGGCCACTGTCAGTGGCAATAGAGGATGAGGGGGTTGGGGCTGGCACAGTTAGTTGACCAAGCTGGCACCGTTGAGATTGCTAAGGTGAAACTTTGAAGTCGTCTATATTGTCTTCTTTAGTTGGTGACTTATGGATGGTTTTTTTGCATACTGATAGATGTCTCAATTTGTAAAGTTGATGATGGTATGAATTGATGGTGCAATGCTGTTTTAGCTAATGATCAAAACAGGATGATCTTGCAAGTAATCTTTAAATGACAGTATATGCACCTACTATAGGGCCATGAGTCCGATCTACTTCATTCAATCTAACTTTTTTGTGCATACTGAACTGTGTATATTATTCGTCCAGTGGAATTTTAGATATGTTTATTGCTGTAACGAATATAAAATTTAACTCATAGAATCATGTTTTGTTTGTAGGTGAATCTGCCATGCGAAGTTCACAACTAAAATAGAGCTGGAAGCCATAATGTGTTGCTTTGCCAATTATAATGACTTGTTGTGGATGGTAAAGATGTTCCGAACAACTCTTCCTCGATGGGATTACAACGTTGTTTATAAGCTCTTTTGCGATGTGATTCCAGACCATGCTGTAAGCTCTTTTGTTAGTGAGTTTGCTTTGTAAAAAAGCCTTCTTACGTTTTTAAATTGATTTGATTGTATGTACTTATTTTTACTTGTAAACTGTGGGTGATTGAGATTGTTTTTGGGTTGTTTTACTTGGTTAATCCAGTCATTTTATTGTAAGTGGTTAAAACCAATTTAGACAGGATTACAATGACAATCTAATTCATTTGTTTGTTTGGAATTGTAAAAGATTAATGGTGTGTGAATTGCATCCCAACTTAAATTCACTAATCCATGTAATCTGATTTACAGCAAATGCTATTTTTGCTGTAAATATACTGTTAACTCTGTAAATCTGATCTACAGTTTCACTAAACCCCTTTTAGAATGGTTTAACAAGTCATAAAAAATAAAGAAAGAATTATTAATGTATAATCCATGATTAATAATCAACTAGTCGGACCCGACCCGGATCCGACTTCCCCGACTAAGGAGTGAGAGCAGCAACGCAGATCCGGAACACGAACCAGATCGGCGACCTCATCTGACCTCGCCGCCGGCGACCTCATCTGACCTCGCCGCCGGCGACAGCACGACGACAACGACGACGGCTGAGGCGGCCATGGACCGGGATCTAGGGTGTGGGGGAAGCGATTGAGAGGTGCAAGGGATGGGGTGGGGTTGGGGGTTGTACGAGGGGGCGGTGGTGTTGGCGTCGCTGGCGCTGCTGGGCTGGGGGTCTCTGGTTCCTCAACCGCCGCCTCTACAAGGAGTACGAGGAGAAGAGGGCGCTCGTGCAGATCCTCTTTAGCGCCGTCTTCGCCTTCTCCTGCAACCTCCTCCAGCTCGTCCTCTTCGAGATCATCCCCGTTTTGTCCAAGGAGTATGCGCTTGCCCAATCTCCCATCACTTTCTACTTCTCTCCTTTTTTTGTAGTTTCTTGGTTGTTGGAGTAGACCATGCTTGGTTCAATTGATGTTGATTGTTAGGTTGGTTCGGTTAAGGTTGATTTGGGGAGTTAAAGATTCTTTTACTTGCGTATTATATGTTATTGCGGTTTGTGTGCCGCTGGTGAAATGTGTTTCATGCTGTTCAAATTGGTGTTATTACTGGTGCAAATGGTTGGGATGTATTTGTGGAAGAATTTACGAAGTAGTGATGCACTTGGAGCTGCCATTTTTCTTTGTTGAGCAAAATTAAATGAGTTCTAAACTTATTACATTGAAAAAATCCTAATTAGACGACTAAAACGTCCTCATGCAAGGTGTATAGTAAATTTCCAAGTCAAATGAGTCGTTTGGATTCTAATTGAAGTGTTATTTCTCATGCAAAGCATATAACAAGAAGAATCTATTGAGGACTATGATGCCCAACATCAGTTATAGTTTTCATATTATCAGCAAATGTAATTGAACGACTATGTTGGTTTATCTTGCATGGAATGTTACTAAAATGTATTCATTGTCTTGGATTTTGATTTTTAGAGCGAGGTGGGTCAACTGGAAGGCAGATTTGTTATGCTTGATATTGTTGCTGGTGTTCATTTTGCCTTATTATCATTGCTACTTAATGCTTCGAAACAATGGTAATTTCGCTAGTCTCACTATATTTCTCTTTTCATGTTTTTCTTTACTAATGGTCATGTTCCTCTATAGATTCAGATGTTCGGCATCTATTTGAGTAACAATTTTTTTAAATAAGCATATGAGAGCTAACTAGGACTCTCCTTCTGTCATCAGGCCTCAGGAGAGAACGTGCTGGTCTTGGAGCTGTGTTGTTTTTGCTTGCCTTTCTTTATGCATTTTGGCGCATGGGCATCCATTTCCCCATGCCTTCACCTGACAAAGGTCTTAGCCTGTTACTTATTTTTTGAATTGGCCTGTGCACACTGGGATGAAATTTCAGAAATAATGATTGTTTTTTATGATTTCCAGTATTTTTGCATGATCCGTCTTACACTTCTTCATCACCACCAGCCATGTTGCACATATTTTTAGTGACTTGTAGCCATTATATATCTTGTTATATTTTGCTTTTTGAGTTTCTTGCACTCTATCAACTCGACAGCTTCTACCTTGATCTTTATGTGTGTAACATATCTGTTTTCTTCCAAATTTCATACCTAATGGTGATGTAAGCAGCATTTTGGCTTAACAGGATTTTTACACTGCCACAGTTGGTAAGCCGAATTGGAGTGATAGGCGTAACTGTGATGGCTGTCTTAGCTGGTTTTGGTGCTGTCAATCTTCCTTACAGCTATTTATCTCTCTTTATCAGGTTGCTTGGCATTCTCGACTGCATGCATATATTTTGATCTTTTTGAACACTGACTACTCTCTTTTTTATGTATTTTTTAGTGTCTTCTAGATGCTGCAAGAAGATAATAATATTGAGGGCCAATCTTTTCTTTTTTCTTATATGTCTTTGTGGGTATGAATGTGATAGGGAGATAGAAGAATCTGATATCAAAGTTCTTGAGAGGCAGTTAATGCAATCGATTGAGACTTGCATAGCTAAGAAGAAAAAATTTTGCTTTTGCAAATGGAGATGGAACGCCTTCAAGGAACAGAGGAGGTATAAAGGATCATTCTTTTATCACTTTCTGTACAGTTTTGGCTGAAAGTTTTTATATATTACCTTTGCATTAACATGCAAAATTGTTAGAAAACTGAGACAACATACACATTTTCTTATTTACGAATTATGTATGGGTTTGCATCTGCTGAATTACTACCCTGCCTTTCTCTTAAGAGTAGCTAAAAGATGTATTACACCACACTTCTACTATTTACTATTGAGTGTGAATCTTAGATAATTTTGGTTTTTAGATGCCCTTCATGAGATTTCTGTTTAATTGAAAACTCACGTCAGGATACTAAGTAAAAATCCCTGATATGGTGATGAGATATCAGATCTGAAATACCGGTTGATCTGATGTGATGATTGTTGTGCTTATTTTCATGGTTTATGATAGCTTGTTATAAGTAGAAGTTAATTCCGATGCTAAGAAAGATTGAACTTCCCTTTAGCCCGTGTGCTTTTCTCCCAATGCTTCATCAGTCTTGAGTCAGTTTGCACATATGGGAAATTAGTGCACGTCATCTCTTACTTTAAATGTCAGGTACTTTGGGGAAAGGTTTATAGCTAACAGTTATTTTATGTGCAGAATTCTAAAACAAGATCTTTCCTCAAACGTATTGTTGGAACAGTTGTACGATCTGTACAGGAAGATCAGAAGGAGCAGGGTAGGTTAGAATAGTTTCGCATAGCCAATCTTGGTGTAGTTGTCTAATTAGAGTGTTTTATGACTGAAGATATCAAAAACATGGAGGCTGAAGTACAAGCTTTAGAAGAACTTTCAAAGCAACTTTTCTTGGAGATATTTGAGCTCCGACAAGCCAAGGTCGGGTTAGTTTATTTGCTATCTTTATCTTATTTAGCCTAGTGATCAAGTTCAATATTTTTGAGTTAGTAGTTCTCTTAATAACTTGATGAAGGCAGAATTTAATTTTGTTAGTGAAGTTTACAATGTCATTGCTACTGTTTTGATACCCTCCTGTAATTGGTTTAGAAATTTATTAGCCATAGGGACAAAGAAGAGTAACTTTTTTTATTTACTTTATGCAATGTTTGTTTTTACTTTTGACGTTTATGCTTATGTACGTTTTTTCAGATTGTTGCACGCTCATCATCTGTTTAAATATTTATCTTGTACTGACTATTTTTTCGTGGGGCTACACTGACATGTTCTTCTCATTGGCTTCAACATGATATCACCAGAGCTTATATTCCGCTCCTTGATGTCAAATGTTTTCTGCTTTATTTTATTCTAGAAAGCTGCTGCATATTCTCGGACATGGAGAGGGCATTTGCAGAACTTATTGGGCTATGCTTTATCTGTGTATTGTGTTTATAAGATGATTAAGGTTTAACAACCTATATTCTCTTGTTTTATTTTTACTTTTCTTTCCAATAATGATCAGTTTCAAGGCAAGCATTTAACTTTTTTTGGTTCTGCATTGCAGTCATTGCAGAGTGTGGTTTTCAAGGATGTAAGTGGTTTACTCCTTTTGAACTTACACTCATTGATTGACGTCTGTTCTGATCTCTTTGTACCAATAATATTATATGAATGGTGTGATTTTTTGTTTGAACTTTCATTTAACAGGCCGGCTCCGTTGATCCGGTGACAATGACAATCAGCATCTTTTTACAACTCTTCGATATAGGGATAAATGCTGCTTTGTTGTCACAGGTGTGGGACAACTAAATACTTACCATAGTTGATCTATACCTGATTGAATCTATTCTGTGCTATGTATTTGCGTGACAATTTGAAAAATCAAAACTGGAAAGGGAGAAAATATGTGACTGTATCATCAGTTTGGCAGCAAATCATTTGCATGCTTTTTTCAAAATTGCACCTGATATATATTGCTTTCTTGGTTAACTTGGTTTCTCTCTTTTTGTTGAAAGAACTTGGTTTCTCTTTGCAGTATATCTCTTTGTTATTCATTGGAATGCTCATTGGAATGTCTGTGCGAGGCTTCCTCACAAATTTGACGAAGGTAAGTTTCTTTAACATGTTCTTCTTAGCACTTGATTCTGTTTGTTGAATGATCTCTTAGTCATTTTATTCTTCCTTATGGGAGAATTTATTAGCAGGTTGTCAACTATTTTCAGATACGTGATTCTTTCATAGGTTTAGCTAATTAATAAGAGCTTAAATCTTCTTGAAGTCTTGTCTCCTGCCATATAATTGATGTCATTGATAACACGTTTCTAGTTAAACTAACGGAAATAATATCATACCATGTCCTTGAAAGAAGAAACTTAGAGAATCAACCAGGAAATACAATATTTATAAATATAGGGGATTGGAAAGTCCTAAATGGAAACTGACAGTTGTTGCTTTTGTTTAGTTCTTCTTTGCAGTTTCACGAGTTGGCAGTGGTTCAACAACTAACGTTGTTCTGTTTCTATCCGAGATCATGGGAATGTATTTTGTATCTTCCATATTGTTGATACGAAAAAGCTTAGCAACTGAATACAGGTACTTTTTCTTTCATTGGTTCTTTTGTGTTCTTTTATTTGTTATTGGAATTGAAGTTTGTTATTTGAATAGCATTGTTATGGTGTATGTTTGGAAAAGTTTCTGAAGATTCAGGAGATGTTCTTTATATTGTTATAACTAGGAACTTAGAGAGATGTTGAAATATCATATGATGAAAATAAAATCGGAAAGTTTAATCCAATCAGATTAGTATGTGAAAAGCTGTATTGAGCGTGAAGATGCTTGCGTATTAATTGGATTTCCCATTTATTTGTCAACCAGTTAATTGGTCTTTATTTTGTTGATCAGAATAATCATCACAGATGTCTTGGGTGGAGAAATACAGTTTGACTTTTACCATAGGTGGTTTGATGCGATTTTTTTGGCAAGTGCTTTCCTCTCTTTACTGCTTTTATCAGCGCATTACTCATCTCGACAAGCTGATAAACATCCCGTTGATTGATTTTTTTGTTTTTTGTTATTTGTGTACATTGAGAAATTTATGCCTACAAGGCACGATATGTACATGTATTACATGTCTGAACCCGTAGTTCATTGTGGAAAGGAAATTCATGTTCTCCAATCTGCGAGCTCAAGCGTTGGGATGTACTTCAAACATGGACAAGCCTCTTGGTAATCAGTTGAGCATTTTGTTGATTGGAACAACATCATGGTCATCATCATCTATACGTCGTGACAGATGTGTTTCTTGGAGTAGGCACCAAAATATAATTTTGATGTTTTTATCCTTTTTGTCTTCTTTGAATGCACATCACATAACTCTGGCTATTGTTCCGAGATGAATATATCCGAAAATCAGACCCCATTTAATATGTTTTGGTGTAGGTATATTGAGCTTTTCTTTATGTCAGCAGTTATTTTCTATGAAATTTGTTGTTACGTGCCATATTTTTATTAGCTGTAATTTTTTTATTGTTAAGTGTAGACGATATCTAAGCCTAACTGCTTAATGTTAAAAATATTCTAATTTTTAATATGCGACTATTTGGGTAAATAATGCTAAAATAAATGCTTTAAAAATTAATGATTTTGAGGGGTACCTTGTAATCGTTTGCCCGGGACATCTTGTGTTTTTTCATAATACACAAGCTAGGCATTCACAATGATCCACTGTGGACTTATTTGTCCCATCAGACCCTATAATTTACCTCATGAGGTTTATGGCCGGTATTAGGTATGTTTGGTCCAATCATGTCTAATTGGGTTCAGTCGAAATTGAAAAATATAAATAAAATATTTTATTAGACATAAAAACATATATTATTAGACATAAAAAATACTGATTAAATTACTATAACTTTCAACAAATGGCTAGATTTTAAGAAACTTTTTTGATTGTTGTAGTTTTTAACAAATAATAACTGGATTTTACGGAACTTTTCCGAGTAAAGGACTGCTATGAGTTAAAATAGTACAAGACTTAAATTGTACTTGATTTAAAGAAAATTATACAGATGGTCCAATAAAATATTTACAACAATGGCTCATAGTATGAATTTTTTTTCAACGCATAGTTCATAGTATGATTAAGTTTGAACTAGTTAAAAGGTCGACAGGGCACAAGCCTCCAGCCTAACTAAGCTTTTTCAATGGCGGGCTCAACTTAGAGTCAACGATACAAACCAGCCCAATTTATATCCAACTAAACTCGGTTTGAGTTGTGGGGATCAATACCCCTAGGGGTGCTAATCGAGTAAACTGAATCGAATCTTTAAGCTCGGCTAATTTATTTTGAGTTTGAGTTGAACTCAAAAGGACTTAAGTCGAGTCGAGTTCAAATCGAACATGAACTAGCTTGATTATTATTCATATATATATATATATATATATATATATATATATGATAACTTAAAACAAAATTAATTATGAAAATTTAAATAATTGAATTTCAATTCAATTCCATGCCAAATAGTTTGTTTGTAAACAAATCATTGTATTATTGTAACACCTTGATTTGGCCTGCACCGCGAACCCAATCAAAATGTTAAATTTTGGAATGTTAATTCATAATCATTAAAATGCAAAAACCCACCCAAAGGATCGTAAACCACTTAAGCCGTCAGACGACATAAGCTTGAGAGAATCTAATGCACAATCAAAACTCAAAATGCATGCAAAGACACCTAGGATTAGGATCATGTAATTAAGATAACCTAAATGTATGTAAGTTACAAAAGAGACTAAAATCCTAAAGAAAATTAGGTAGAATTCCCTGTAATTAAGACGTTAAAAAAATTTTCATAAACGTGTATAATTGTCAAAATTATAAAATCAAACATAGAACATTCCACAATTCTCATATTCGCACACAAAAACATTCAGAAGGCGTTCCACCTCATTCACATTACATCACAGAGTATTTACAATACAATTTTATATTCTTCATGTTTTTGGCCTATCTGGTCTTCACATGGGCTCTTTAACTTGGAAGACAAAACCCAGAATAAGATAACTACACAAGTAATATGGTCTAGCATACTAGGAATTTATTTAACCTTTAGTTCCAAGACTCTTAACTTGGTCCATTCCTGCATGAAATAGGTTAGACCCGTGTGCCTCTAGAGTATTTTATCTACCAAACAGAAAGATACATTTACAAATAAATAAAACATTCATAGAGCTCGCTTGTCATTTCAAAATAGGGCACAATCCCACAATTCACTTCATATTGCAGCTAATAATACCTCCACAAAACAAGGAGGGAGAGATGCATACACGAAAACCAAAATAAAACGTGACAATACAAACAAGCATGCAACCTAGCCCAGAATCTCTAAGCCTCCTCGTGATCCATGCACCTAGGTTGGCCAACGCCATGACAATGCACATAAATAAATATTAAAAAAACACGTCAGCAATGAGTGCCACTGAATCTTAAATAACTAATACGAAAATAAGCAAAATTGGCAAGTGGATAAAACAATTGTCCATAGAAAAACTGAAATAAACCGAAACTTCTCCACACACATATAATTTAAATCACTAAGCGACCGATAGGGCCTAATCATAATCACAAATCTATCCACGCACACAAATCAAAATTCTCATTGGTAATGTGTCATTACTATGCATGAGCCAAAATCTAGTCGACGACTACATACCCATGGCCAGTAGGGCCTAATTGATCACATTTGAGACATGACATGATCTAGATATATTCAACAGAGAGCACGCACATGTTGAAATATTAAAATACACACTATTAGCAGGTACTATACTAATAAGTATAAACAAACAATTGACCACTAAACAAGCACCACATGTAGGTACCGATTGGGCCCTTCAATTAGCGTCGCACTCCCATCCACCATGCGTGCACCAAAATCCAAAAACTTGTAATAAGTATAAAGTCTAGGTAGGGTTAATCCAAATAGCACTAAAGTATGACTTTTAAGTTGGATATTGTATTTTCGAAACTTCATCAAGAAATCTCGACTATGAAGTTTTATTAATTCAATAAAATCGATAAGATGGCCTATAGATAGTGGGATCTAATAAAATGCCACTAACTACTTTCTACAATGTAAAAACAAAACACGTGACCCAAGCAATAGATCAAGTTGCTAGCGAATCCTAACAAGACCTGAGAAGAGCTCCTAGTCTTGTCGTGGCAAGTTTGACTATGCATGGCTTAACAAATGCATACCACTACTCAACGCCTCTATGATACGTGTGTGCAATAATATGCAATAGTCCTAGATACAACAACTGACATGACATGCAGGAAAGAAATTAAATACTCCACATAACACATCAAACGCATTCACATGCTAAACATCCCGAAAACTAAA
The DNA here is from genome assembly GCA_033002965.1 of Piper betle. Classification (NCBI taxonomy): domain Eukaryota; kingdom Viridiplantae; phylum Streptophyta; class Magnoliopsida; order Piperales; family Piperaceae; genus Piper; species Piper betle. The sequence continues at coordinate 56,455 of JAURVB010002505.1, read as the reverse complement.
TGAGATTCCGATAAACAAATAAAAATGTCGAAACAGAGATTTTAGTATTTTATGAAATACTTTTCGGGATTCAACCCGCCCACATAAATTCTAACTTAAGATATTGAACTGGCCGGAGAACATAGGGCAATTAACATGGGTGTTAGACACACTAATCGAGAACGAGATCTCAATAAAATTATGAAAATTAACTTAACTTGTCAGTTAACTTATTTAGATTTAACCCTTGTGATAATTCTGTCGTATCGACATCGAAGTAGTAGAAGTTGAAAGATATTCGATTATAAAGATTCAATGAGCTCTGATGGAGCCAATGGAGATATCGAGTCAAACCCACGCTTGTACCTGTTAATTATGACTTATTTTATTATTTAAAATCATATGATAATGTTCAGATAATTACGATAATTAAGTTAATTATCATTTAGCATAAGATTTTGCACCAAAAATTAGCTTTATAACCAAACACGGTTAGAGTATCATTATTTTAATTATTTAACTAATTTACTAATTTTGCTCCCGAAATGGGGCATCTCGCACGTGGTCCAAAAATTACAATGTTTTAATATTTTTATAGTTTCAACAGTTATTAGGTGTATTAGTCAATAGATTTAACGATTTAGGCTAACACGACTATTTTATTACATTTATTAGCAAAACAAGCACAAAAATTATAAAAATCACATTTTTAACATGAACACAATAAGAAAACTAGTACATCTAGATGATGAGATGAAGATCTAGCTATCTACATGCTTAATCAAGGATTTTACATGCAATCCATCACGATCATGCAAAAACGAAAAGAAATGGGGGAGAACGGTGTACCTCGGTGAGGGAGGAAGAGTAGGAGGGAAAGAGCAAGGAGAGGGGAAGAGCAAGAGGGAGGGCGGCACATGGCTATGGAGGACTGGGCGAGGTTGGACAGTGGCCTAGAAAGGTAGCGGCGGCAGCACAAGGCTGCAAGGGGTAGAGCAAAACCAAAAAGAGGGCCGGTAGTGGGGGATTTAACCCCTACCCAAAAACACACTCGCCCTTGCGTCCTGGCCAAGCGCACGGCGCCACGACGGGCAAAAACTTGGGAAAAAAGAAAACAAAAGGAAAAAAAGAAGGGAAAAGAAAAGAAGGCTTAGAGCAGCTTTTAAAATATGATTATGGCTACAAGGTACACTTGAATGTATGTGACACAATTTTAATGCAAAAACACACGTACCGACTTTGCAATTGGGGCTAACCGAAACAACTCAACGGTGAACACGCTTCATGTACAAATGCACAAAACCACACAAACGATCTCATAACACTGGGCCAATCAAATTAGACTGATTGCGTGCTACCTTGATTGAGTCAACCACAAAACCTAAAAAATCGGGCATAGAACACCTGGCCGGGTTTTATAATTATTATGTAAAACCATGGTAATAATGTAATTATATTTATTAATTTCCTATATTTTATATAGATGACTATATAAAACTTAAATTAAATATTATATCTAATATAACTTGTCTAGTTTTTTAAGTTTGAATCGAGCCAAATTGAGCTATACTTATACTCATGCTCGCTTGATTCGAATCAAACTTTAACTGTGAACAAAATCGAACAAGCGGAGTGAATTCAAGCTCGATCGAACACTTAATACCCCTAAATACCTCAGACCCCACTCCCCCGCCCTTTCCAGCAAACGGCTTTTCAAACACAATAGCGCGCGAAAATTTTTCAACCCTACAAATTCGGACCCGGCAATTTCGGAGCCCCATTCGCCACTTCCCTCGCCGGACCGACCCCAAGTTGAGGAGGACGAAGAAGAATCCGGCTAGAACACCGCCGCCGGCGTCCAATAAGACGGTGGCGGCGACGGCGGCGGCCGGGAAGGCAAGCGCGGGACTCGGATTCGACTTCCGCTTCCTCTCCTCATCCTCCGCCGCCGACTCCCGTTGCCGCAAGGGGCCGACCGCCACCCCATCGCCCATCAAGCCCGGCCTCGCCTCCTCGAAGCGTCGGCTTGACGATTCTGCACTCCGTGGTCCTCAAGGAGGTCGAGGCCTTCTCGACCGGGATTTCCAAGGGTTTGAAGGTAGATTCTAGCGCTGTACTTGCTAGGGTTTGGTATTTCGTCAAGTTACAGATAATGATGGTGGAGATTTTTTTGTTCTTTATTGTTAGTATGGATTGATGGATTATTTGAGTGAATTGCCTAGTTAGAATTTGAGATCTGTCGTTTAGTTTTATGTTGTTAATGTCATAATCGATTGATTCGTTGCTTTTGTTTATGAAATGGTGACTAGCGAGTTTCTAGATTGGCATTTTGTAGTTATCATTTGCTATGTTGTCTTGCTTTGCACTTGTTAGGGATTGCTGTCGCATCTTGTTTTCCTAGCTTTTGATGGCGATATGCTGTTTGAACGAACTGGTCGGTTTGAATCTTTTGTTAGATTTTTCACTTCGTTTTCTAGCTGCTAATTTGGGAGTGGTATGATTTTCAACTTCTAGATTAGAACAGTGAGTAGGTTGGCTTGCGACTGTTGAAATGGTGAATCGGTGATGGTTTTATTTCTAGATTGGTGCCTTGCTCTGTACTTACCAGGAATTTCTGTTTTGTTTAGTTCGATTGGCTTGATTAGATGTTGTTGTCATTGGTTTGTTTCACCCCCTCACTCTGGTCTATGGTGATTAGTGTTGTTTGGACAAGCTGCTATTTGAATATGAGAATTTTTTTCCCACTTGTTTGTAGCTGTTAAGTTGAGAATTTAATGATTTTAAAAAATAGATATGAGCAATGAATAGATTGGAATCTGAATGTTGAAATGGTGACTGATAAGTTTCTAGGTTATTGTTATTGTTATTTCTGATTTGTTATGGTGTCTCGCTAGACAAAGAAGGCAAAGAAGACAGCCTCCTCTTCGACGAGCAAGGCCCCTTCCTTCATCTCTGATCTCCGGCATTTTGCCTCCTCAGGACTTGCATCACTGAAGAGTCAGCTCGACGATTCACATTCCAAGATTCTCAAGGAAATCGAGGTCTACTCATCTGGAATTTAGAAGCACTTGAAGGTTGATTCTCGCTTCTGCATTTACTAGGGATTACACTTTCCTCTACTTTTAAGGTGGTTAGCAATTTAACTTTTTACTGCAGTTTTGATTCTTGTGGGAACTGATTGACTTCTGAGTTTGAGATTTTATTGCCTCGATATTATTGTTTGAATGACAAGTAGGTTTGCTTCTTTGGTTCAAATGATGACTGATCAATTTTTAGCCTAGCTTTTCGTATTTATCATTCATACTGCTTCTTTGAAGATCTGAAGTGTGGCTGCATCATTTGCATATCTTGGAAGAGGTGGTGCATTTCGAAGTATACAACGAATTGTTTCATTCAATATAGTTATCTTTTGTTGGATTTCCGTTGTCCGTGCTTTCTGTTCAATCCAGTTAACAGGACTCTGGTTTTACAAACTTAAATAGCTATAGTACAGGTTTTTCTCCATAGAATTAAATTTAACCTTTTTTGATCTTTATCACTTGTAATTATTTTTTTGCATGTTAGAGCCACCAAATTTTTAAGAACTAACAGCACTTATGGTAATAAATAATTACTATAAGAATTTTTCCAATTTCACTGGGAAAATTGAATAAAAAAACTCTTTGAATGCAACTTTGCACTTGTCGATTGGTTTGTGGCAGATTCAATCACAACAAATACATCAATCGGTGCGGGATGCAGAAAAGGATTACCGTAAAGTGACAGATTGCATGAGGGGAAACACAGAAACTATAAAGGTAAATCCGATGATATACAAAGTTGACATCTAATATACAGGAAGTGTATTCTGCATTGATCACATGGTCGCCAGCCAAGATGGATGGTATTTGAATATGTTTAATTTAAATTCGTGTATTTGGCCTCGAAATTTTGCAGGCTTCCTTTTCAGAATTCACTGCTGACGTGCAATCTACAAAATCGCATGGTATGCTGCCTGTGCTCTATTCATAAGCATTAAACTATAGTATTAATGACTCTTCACTTTTGGGAAATCCACTCGTGAGCATCAGCGAGACGGCAAGATGCATCTTCTTGTTAGTAATATAACTGCCTTTAATCTAGTTAGTTATGGCCCACCTTTATGACCTAAAGACATTAACCATGGCTCAACCTTTGTAGCCCTGATACTCATTAACTATGGCTCAACCTTTGTAGCCCTAAGTCTTAACACATCCTATCTTCATTACCCAACCATTGAGGTATGAAGATAGAAAGACACAAAAAACACAATTAAGAAAACATCCTAAAAACTGTGGATTGTTGGTGTTTTGAGAGCTTCTTCTTCTTTCTTCTTTTCCCTCATCCTCATTCCAAAATGATAACCTAAGGACATAAAAAGATCAGTACATTAATTGAGCTGCATATTTGTTACGTGCTGAACCTTGTATGTTTCCTCCTGTCAGCATGCAAAGAGGCCATTGCCGAGCCTGCTGGGACTGTGAATAAATCGATTCAAGCTGTCCGCAATCGCTATGGAATTGTCTCATCAGCAAGATAACAACAGGTACGTCAAATTGACAGTTTGCATATCTCACTTTGCTGATTAGGTATTAAAAGCTTTCAGGGGAATTTGATTAGTTTTAAATATTTTATTAGAACTCTGGTTAGCTGCTAATTTGTGGTGTTTGTACAGATGGTAGGCATCCAATTGAGTTAAGCTTGTGAAGTTGAGCTTTGGCTAAGTAAAGTTGTCATGGCCAGTTCACCTATTGTAAGAGAAAATAGCCAAGAGAAATTAGTTCAGACTTTTAAGCAGGCATTCTGTTCTGATTCTGCTGCTGCGCTTCACAATATTTGAAGAAGCTTTAGTATTTTTTGTCTGATTTTAGAAGGCAACGATTTTCACTAGAAAATTTTAATAGTATGAACTGTGAATTTTAAAAATATAACTCGCATACGGCATAAGAATGAAATTTCAGGTGATGGAAGTGGCACAACTGAAGAAAAGTATTAGTGAGATCTTAATTAAGCAAAGGAAAACTATCTCAAAATCAAGCCCTATTTGTTCATCCCTTGCCAATTTGTAAAGCTGCATACCCAAACATGAAGGCATTGGGCTTTTTCGTAACATACCACGTTAAGCCCAATTTGAATTTCTACCAAATATCTTGGAGAGGCTGTTCGACCACTTTGATAATCAATCTTTTTGCCTTAATAATATGCCATGTTGAAACAGTGAACATGGCTGTCAAGATCGAATGTATTTATATCTGTTCTTATTTTCTACTACAGTGGTGTTTTTAACTACGATTGGCAGCCTTCAATGCCAAGAAAAGGTATTGGTTTTATCTTTTGATCTGTCATTCAGCAGCAAGTACTTTCGCTCAATGAATATTTAAAATTTCAATGCTAGTCTGCTAATTTAGATGTCTTCTACCCTTCTCCTTAGTCTCTACTGCTATTATCACATCGATTATGTTTCAGGAGCATTTTCATATATTTATTCAATGAGCTCCATACTAAGATGCCATTAGTCACCTAAGCTTTCTGTAAAGACCCACCACTCTCTTGTTTTTCTCCCAAGCTTCTTGAAGACTTGAACATTATTAAGAGAGGGCACCTTACATCCTCGAAGTAAACGATGGTTCCTCCCCCACCTTTTGCTCATTACGTACACCATCGGCAATTCCCGTTACTTTTCTTCCAACTGGGAGATCCCCTTATCTCTAGCTCAGTATGGCCTTGGGCATATGTTCGGCATAAGACCTTGCAAATCTTTGCCCGAGAAATCCTACTAAATCTGCTTCCTCAGATTGGGCGTGTTAGTAGGTTTCAGACGCTTTCAGGTGTTGGACGTGCAGATTCCGGCATCAATAACAGCACCCGGCAGCGTCCATTGAGTAGTCCAAACCCAGAGAAAAGAGGGGCCAGCGAGAAGCAAGTGCAAAGGGAGCAAGTTCTGGGCAGCTTTTGGGAGTGCATTCACCCTCTTTTGACCATTACCCGTTTTTGCTTTTCTGTCTTGTTTATCTCATCGGACACGAGGGGATGTCATGCAACCTTCGCATTCAACCATATCAAGCAAGATATCCACTACAACATCGATCCCTGATATTGGACTTTATTTTATATAAATCCTGACATTAAATGGGATTCACTGTTTACTCTGGAGAAAAGATGCTTCGACATGCCCTTTGCTTAACATCGATTTAACCGTTATTGGCTGGGATGAGATCGAGGGATGATCCTCGTTTTGTATTCCATCAAGCTTCCTGCTCTGTGGGTCTGTGACTGTCCGTCATCTGCAACAGCACTTCTTTAACTCGATGCATTGATGCAGTGGAAACTTTAAAAAACCCGTCTGAGCTTGTCTCTGTTGACGAGCCTAGTATCTGCTACTCTTTTGTGAAGCAGCTGTGCCATATCCTACAATGTGGATGCTTGAACTGTAGATTGGTAGATGGCCGAACAAGTCACCTAGGTCTGAAAAGGTTTGAATTGCTTGTGAAGGCAATAGGTGGAATTTGTGCGGTTCGATGTTCACTGGTCTTGGCATGTCAAAGAATCCCACTGGTGATGACCGGCCTAAAGAAAGAATTGCATATGTAGGCTACTTTCTGTTCCATCGAAAAGGAATTTATCTGGCCGTTGTTCACCTTTAGCTAGTAGAAGCTTGGATTTGTGCCTTGAAATGACAACACAATGCGTAAAAATTGTATTGCTTGTGGAGAACCGAAGATCCTGATTTGGCCATTGCCTTGCTGACGGTGAAACCCATTCGGAACAATATATACCAGAGTGGTTCTCAACCTTGAGTTCTGGGTACCTGTAAGTACATACAGTCCTTGAAGTTGATCACACTGGATACGAGCTAAAATAAAATTTTATCGACTTTAATCAACTTCTAAACGATCACATCATGTAGCAAATGATGACACTAAAAGTGACGAGAAGAAAAAAGTATGTGATCACTCAGCCTAAGGGTTGTAACTTAATTCAGATGAAACCAATGTAATATTTGTAATATAGTAGTCTACATACCCTTGAGTCTCTTTTCCATGTTTTTTCGATTGGCTACTATTATTCTAAAGTTCAATTGACGCCCAAATCTGAAATGCAAATTGATCAAAGAAGAATATTTCAATCTACCAATTTGTAACCCACTAACCAGACAGGGAGGGTCACCCAACAATGCTGATGTTTGGAGTATTGGGCTCCTGGAACTCCATGATATCAACTGTTCGAATTGCGTCGGCGTCAGAGGAGAGGGACTTCACCTCTCACCGTAGCAAACGCCTTGCACAAGTGCACCATTTGCACTCAATGGGAAAGGGCCAAGTCTGCAACAATTGTTTCCCCTTTTACAAGTAGAAGACTCGTTGATTTATTGAGGTGGGCTTTTCTTGGTCTCCCTTATGCCATTGCATTCCTTCGTGCAGGCTGAATAGCAAGGCTTGGTTGAGATGTGGAGGTAGTGAAAGCACTGAGCTTTAATGAAATACTTCTGGTCAGTAGACCACCCCGGACTCTCATTCATGCATTCATTATTTGATTGGTGAACGGTAATCACTAATTGTCAAGACATGTGATAGTTTGAAAATTATGGACTCAATTAGGCATATGTTTATCGAATGAAGTTGACTCGACTCAGGTCGTGTAATATAAATGAAAAATTATATAAATTAGTATATATTGATTTCTTTAACACTTAAAATTGAAAAAAATTTATGACATATATTACTTTAAAATATTGGTGTAGCTAAACTAAAAAATATTTTTTTATATTTTTTATTGTTTTACTTAGAGAGTCATTTATAAAATCAGCCCGCCCGTTGTTCATGAAATTTGGCACGGGAGGTATGGAATAGAGCCGCCTCGAGAAATTTTGGGAACAAAAAATTTTTAACTATGGCTTCTATTGGAAATGTGCAAGTTTTTTAACTTTGTAGTTATAATTAACGGTTACTTTTCTCAGAGGAATTAGCTCAGTTGGTGTGGTTTTCTATAAAATAAAGGTTCAATTTGTGTTTATGTTTGTTTTAAATTTAGGTTAAGGTAGATGGTTGAAATATTTAATTTTCTCCCTTTTCATTTAAAAATATATACGCTTCATTTGCTGATAAAATAAAAGTATACATGTGAGAGAAATAGCTTGTTGGGGGTGGGGAGTTGCCAAATCTCAAGTCCAATCCTAGTGCCCAATAACAGTGTTCAGAGTTTCACATTCACATCTTCTTTCTGTTGCCATACATATTACATTACTTCGGATGGTGTCTGTTCATGCTAGTGACTCCTCTTCTCGAGGTCAGTACGGTGGAAATAACATCACCAATGCTCGAACCGCATCAAAAACTGAAACGGTGCTTTGTCTTGAGGGATGGTGCTTTTCTTCAATCTTGAGGGAAGAAAAAATGCTGCTGAATGTTAGAATGAGATCGGTCAGGCACCTCTGTTGAGAGTTCTAACGTTACAAGCTTAGCTAAAAGCAGTACTTGAGTCATGGTTTTTCCAAAAATCAAAAGCAAGGGTCTATTTGGCAAGGAAAGAGGGGAGCAATTAACATAAAGACAGAATCAACAAATTCAACCCCTTGAACTAACCCTTTCTTGGGTATGAAGAACTAGTGTCATTGATCAGCTTGGAAATTACATCAAACTGTTATCAAGCAAGCACCCACCTTTATCTATCTCAATCCCCCTGCCATTCCAAGCTTTCTTTGAGATGCCAAGAATAAAGCTTCCCTTGAAACAACTCAAAACACAAAAACCGCACCTTCTAACCCATTAAAGTTAAAGCTCTCTGGGTCAGATACAATATTGTTGATGTGTCTTTGAATCTGATGATAAAATACCATCGACAAAGAAAAGTGAGAGGGTCATTGTGGGAGTGATGTATCTACCACAAGGGCTACCGTACCAGGCCGGAAGCATGGCAGTCGCCGGCCCGACATGTCTTGGCTCTAACCTCTTTTTCATGCACGGCAAATCTGACTCCTTCGCTTAGCCCCTGTCCGCCATGACTTCTCAAACAAATATCGATCCCTTCACCCAAACTGAAGTGTTGAGGAAAATCCAACCAAAATCTACTTTTGCCCATGTTCTTGATCTTATTATACCCAGTAACCCAAATCATGAGATTGATTTTATTAAGGCTTGTATATGACATAGGAAGACTGGTTATGTGTGCTACACTGCTACTAGCAGGAACATTTTTGGGCAGGACCCAAGATTGTGATCCGCTATGGGGCATGTTACAAAGTTGCAGAATGACATATATTGTTCCCATTTCCTAGATAACAAAATCAAATTTCTTGGTGCCAAAAAACCCAATTTTTAGACATGATAGATGCCATTTTGAACAAGGAGGAACAATAATCTTCCTCGAGGCCATGCAATTCAAACTGTGGAATGGAAGCTGGGCCCGCCCTTATTTCCATGGACACACAGGGAAGCATAAGCTATATTTTGCAGGAGAACAAAGCAAGTGTTTCTTTCGTGTTGTGCGTTCATCAATTAGTTGACGCATTACGAGTTACGAGTGGATGCCTTTTGGCAAAGAAATTAGTATTCTTTCATTGGGATTGAGGTCTAGGAGTTGTCATCTTCCATGGTAGGGATGCCATCAAGTTGAATATTTTCCTAATCTTCCCAAGTCTGAACTTTAAATTGTTTATCTAAATATCACTTGTCTATACCTGCTTCAATTGGTTGTCACTCAGCTAATGTGGATTTGGGTCTAAATAACTCGAACAACAATTTAACACATTTACATTTTCGTTGAGTGCCTTGTGATGTTGCCTTGAATTTGTTTTTACGTTAAAAATGCTATACATATCAAATTTGGTTATGTTTCCAATCCTAATCCCTCCCCATGCTAAGCTTTGATTTGTGGGGGCTCTCTTTAACCAATCAAGCAGACAGTCCAACAGACAACAACGCAAAAGGTTCTTAGTGTTGATGGCTTGTGACCCACAACACCTTAACTATTGAACTCAAGCTTTTACATTTTACATTATCCTATGAAAAATTTTTAGACACACCTCACTTAAACCCAAAACTTGACAAATACATAATCAAGTTACTTGGAGAAGGCTACCTAAGCGAATGATTATTTCATCAATGGATAGTTCGAATTCCCTGGTACTTTGACCATAGAGAAGATGATTGATTTTAAAAAAGTCTGTCCATATTTAAAATTTTGTTGTTTGTAATTACAGAATTTTTATTATTAAAATATTTATAACAATGTTTAAAATTTTTTTGAGAGTAGTCTTTTAATACGAAAAGAAGAGGGAGTAAAGATGGAACATTCGACCCAGAAATCCAGCATGGATTGGAGACGACGGAATCTTCTTCCGTTTAAGCCAGCAGCTCAGTCTTACCACCTATAAATGCCCCAACCCAAAATTAAAGAGTTTGCTTTCCCCCCCATCTCCTATACGTTTGATCCCTTCCCATCCTCAACCAGCTTCAAAAGAATCTGATCCCCTTCTCCCCTTGATAGCTCCTTCTCTGCTTTCTCATTCATTCATTCATGCTCTTGGTCTCGTTGGTGTTTCTGTTGGCGTAGACTTGTAGTGGTGTTGTCTTCCATGTATCTTCATTTGGAAGGTGTCGACTACTGTTTGATCTTGTTTGGCATCGACACTGTACTGTGTTGTCTGCTATGTTTCTTCATTTTCCATATTGAGCTGAAGAAGTGAAGCTCCCTCTCTTTGTTTCTTAACCGAGCTGGCTTTTTGCTTGCGTTGTTTAGTGTTCCTGAAACAGAGCAGTTCTTTTTCGTAGAGGTGTTAACTACTCAACAGTGCAGTCCATTTTGAAGTCCTCCCTTGTTCTTGACAAGAGGTATGTTTTGCTCCCCATTTCATCAAACCTTCCTTTACAAACAGTCAAATCTAATTTCGTATCTCTTCCAACGTGACACTTTGCAAGAATGAACAGAGTGACTACCTAGTGCTACTTCTCCTGTTTTGTTCGGTTGCTAAGTGTTTTTTTCTTTTTGTTCAATCTCTGCATTTTTTCAGGTGTTTGGCAAAGCCTAGTGGATGCACTGGGAATCAGAAACAGACATCCAATTTTTATTCATCCCTACCAACTTGAAAGAGAGGAGAGATCCAAGATTGTTTTGTCATTGAAGAGGTGACAGTCCTTTTTCCCGGTCAAAAGAGAGAAAAAATAATTGGTGAGATACTATTTCTTGTACCCCGGCTTTGAAATGTTCGGCGGCCCATGCTGTCATATCTCCAAAAGAGAAAGCTCTCCTAGAAAAACAAAACCACATGAAAATGGTAACTTAGCCCATTTTTTAACTCATATACCTGATCACGAGGATGGACCATGGTCCATATGTGACATGTCCCTCCGCGGTCTCCATTAATCCATCTCTGATCATGTGTTTAGTCCCTCCAAGGCCGAGACACAACTAGCTCACCTTCCATAAACTGTTGGATCTATCAGACTCTTCCACATATATAAGAATACAGTTTTTCGATTGATACACTCCGACCCAGAATCTAGACATCACAAAGCTCACATTGGTTCCTCCCCCTCATACGCATTTCTTGGCCAAGTAAAGCATGTTTAGTAATGCCTAATGGTTTAGATATGTATGCTATTTTTTATAGTATGTTATCATCTTTTTGGATCCTCTAACTAAGGATTGTGTGTGATGGAATAGTCGGAGAGGGAGCACAGAAGATGTTGACTTGCATAGCATGTTCGAAGCAGCTGGAAGACGAAGGGGACAAAGGTCCGCGAGGAACACCAAGCAACAAGGACGCTGCCAAAAGCCTGACCGCTCAGGTTCAATCCCCTCCCTCACCTCCTCTTCTCCTGCATATTACATACGACTACAGTTATTCCGCTCTTCATATTCTTAAATTCACGTGCTTTTGCATTCTGAGTCTCTGACTACATGTTAATGAAATGGGTAATCAACATTGAATGCGAAGCAAAATTGTGCACTGTTGGTTGTTCCAACCTCCAATAGTCACACATATAAATGAACACTTTCATGCCTACAATGTACCCAAAACTCTGTTCATCCACAAAATTTACCAGCCACCTTTTTCTGGACTACCGGGACCATTCCGTGGTCATACTGCAGCTCTTAGTCTAAAGACTCTAAAATGCAATGAGTAGAGATTCCGAACTGGTATTGACAGGCTAAACAGCGATAGATCTGCTAATGAGAATGAATTATTGGCATTAGGAGTAACAGGGTGGACTGGATAGGCTGGAGGTGAAAAGGAGTTGAAACGTAAATGGGCAAGTCAAGGAGCACGCTGCTGCTATAGCTGCCACCGGCAACGAATCTGACATTTTACCTCTCCATGAGATACAAGTTGAGATGAGTGAGACTGGATGGCCGAACCACCACCCCAAAACCTTGCCGACGTTTTTTATCAGTTGTTGTCTAAGGTCGCATACATGGGTCACATCCATGCCCCTGCTCCCCTTCCCTTCTTTTGTCACTTTATGCTACACCGGGTTCCCCTTGTCTTCACATGCCCTCCCCCCATTCTTCAATTCCGATCATGCACGTAGACTTCTCTTATACGAAAAACTCTCGTATAATGTAAAATGCTAAAGTAATCAATCGATTATATAATTATGGTTGTTATATATCATATGAACATTTTACTTATAATAAATAAGCTAATTGTTAATGCAGATTAAGGACATGGCACTCAAGTTTTCTGGGGCATACCGGCAATGCAAGCCATGCACAGGTCCTAGCAGCAGCAGCAGCGCCGGTGGTGGTGGGGGAGGATACCGGAGAGGGCAGAGACCGACAGCCTATGTCGATTTCGACCAGTCGTCGGACGTGCCGAATCAGTATCTGCAGTCGGGGAGCTGTAGCTCCACTCCTGCATGGGACTTCCCTGCCTACAGCAGGGACCACCCCTCGGCGGCAATGTCGTCGGAATCCAGGTTCCGGCCGGCCTCCGGAAGCGGCGAACGGACGCCGAGGGGTCTGGATTCGACGTCGAACCGCTCCGACGCTGTGGTAGTGGAAGAGGACGAGGCCAAGGAGTGGATGGCGCAGGTGGAGCCCGGGGTGCACATCACCTTTGTCTCCCTCCCACACGGTGGCAATGACCTCAAACGTATAAGATTCAGGTATCGATTTACGCAACATTTTACGAGCTCCAATCTGGGATTGAACGAGAGTTTGAAATTTGAAACAATCATGGCAGCCGAGAGTTGTTCAATAAATGGCAAGCGCAAAGATGGTGGGGAGAGAACTATGACAGAATCATGGAGCTATATAATGTCCAGAGGTTCAACCGGCAAGCTCTTCCCACTCCACCTCGATCCGAAGACGAGGTAAGAATCATGCTAATAATCCTGTCAAACCATTGAAAGGTCTGGTAGCTAGCTAGCTAACTAATTGTGTCAACATGAACCAGAGAGATGCATATTCGAGGATGGGATCGGCGAGCGAGAGCCCGGCAACACCATCATTAGCTAGGGAGAGAATGCAGAGGAGCTACAACAGACCAATTGGTGGTGGGGAGTATGGGCATATGCAGAGCTCCATGGTCGGCATGTCAAGTTTGGGTGTCAGAGTGGAGGCGTCGTCGGTGGATGCGTCGAGGACGACCACCTCGTCTAGAGATGAGAACTCAATCTCCATTAGCAATGTGAGCGATCAAGAAACAGAGTGGGTTGAAGAGGACGAGCCAGGCGTGCACATCACCATTCGAGCCTTACCGGATGGATCCAGAGAGCTCCGGCGTGTTAGATTCAGGTGTGTTAATGTTGTTGAAACCTTCACTTTCTATAATCTAGATGAATAATTTTTGGGTATCATGTCATGGTAATCAAAATATTTGCATCATATATGGCTAATGGTAAATATGATCTTACATTTTTGGTAGTCATGGTAGTTGATACTTGGTTAATGTTCTAAAAGTGAGATTTAGTTTAGGTGTGTGTGTGTGTAAATAGAGACATATATGGACCTGCAATTATACAACTTGTCAAGGAACTGGGAAGAAGTATTGGTAAGAACAGCTGGATTGGGATAGGAGTTGTCACGTCGAGTTGCCATATTATGAATCTAAGCCATGGCAAGAAGGGTCAAGGAAAAGTAAAGGCGGCAAATTCACGAGCAGCAGTTAGTCTTTATTGCTTTGTTCATAAGGTGAACAATGGAGGGAGGGGCTTGTGCACTTTTGGACCATGAATGCTCTCCGGCCTCAAGCACGCCGGCTACCCTTCTTCCAGAGATGTTTAACATTGTGAAAGCAGACCCCATTAAAAAAGAAATACCCCTCCCGGTCCCCTATCTGTCAAAAGAGGAAACCTCCTTGTTCAAAAATGAATGACAGATACAGAAAGAAACAGGGTTGATATGCATTCCATTTCCTGTTATTTGTTATTAGAGATACACACACACACAAATAGTAGTGAGCTTCATGATTTTTTTGCCTAGTGCAAGCTAACTCCTTGTTGTTGTTGTTGTTGCCATTGACAGCCGAGAGAAATTTGGAGAAGTGCATGCCAAATTGTGGTGGGAACACAATAGAGAAAGAATACAAGCACAGTACCTTTAGACCCTGCAAGTTTATACACTGATGTAGTGCTGCTTGGCAACCAGTTTTAGCCTCCCATTTCTTCTCATATTTGATTATTAACTCGTTGAGAAATCTCTTTCTATGCCATTCTTATTCTTTTTTAATCTGTTGGGATTAAGAGTGAAACGGGCAACCAGCCATTCAATTCAGGCGATATCAAATTCATTATCCGAGCTAGGAGTCTAGAAAATTAATTGAAGTGGGTTTAAGCAGCAACATTCATCAAACACACTCCTCTCTGTTATGTTTAGAATGCAACTTCTTGCTGCCATTGAATTGTATTGTTCCAACGCAGAACTTGTGATATCCCAACCGCAACCACCAATATTAGGAGCCAATGGGGTTCTATTGGGTTCGTGTTGTGTTGGACCACTTAAAAAATAATAGGCATAATAAGCATATAAAATGTGATGGGAGAACTAGAAACCCATGGTTTGATTCATTTTATTATAAATAAATAAATAAAACAATAAAACTTCAATTCAAGTTCGGGAAATTGTTGCATTTGGGTCACTTTTTTTTCGGTGAGTGAATCAATTTGACTTACACATACAAAAAAGAAGTCACCTGACATGTTTAAAGAAGTCATTAATTCTAGAATATTTGGAGCATAATTAAAACCCTCGCTAACACGTACAAAAAAATTTTATATACCTCGTTTATGTATTAATAATTCGTGTTCTATTTTAGAATGACTGAAGATATCATCTTCATGTTGAACATACTCGACCTTTAGAACATACTCATATGGTTATTCATGTCCATTCATAGTCGGTAAACTAGTATGACTCAGCTCACTTGACGGTTCAAAACTATTTTGAACCGGGCAAATTATAAGCAGGTAAAATCCTAAATCTACAACTGCTGTGTGTTGACTGATTTGGTGTTAATTGTTTGCTGTGTGAAACAAAGGATTGTTCTTGATCTCGGGCAACAATTTGAAACTATGAAAAATTAAAAACATGGAAATTTCTATACTGTGTAAAATAATTGAAGGGAAAAGTTTGTCCCCCTTTATGGGGATGGTTTGAACGAGCTGAATTCAAAGAAATGTGTACGCTAAGTATTCCACAATTTTCTATATATATCATGTCTATATTTGTGAGTTCTAAACTTCCCATTCCATAGATAAAATTGTAAAAGCAAAAAGGAGGGAGCAAAGGTCACCAAACTACATGGACAAAGTCACCATTAATAGAGCGATCATTAACTAGAGCTCAGAAGGTGGAGATGCAAGAGCTTCGACTTAGTTTACCAACTATAAATTTCAAGGAAAAAAAGTCTTTGTACTACCAATCTAAATGCATATATTGATCAAAATATGTATAACATCAAACCCAAAAAGAAAAAAAACATGATACGACAATGCTCCATTGAAGGATAAAACAACTAATATAACACACATAAAGTAACATATGAAGGGGAGGTTTATTTCTGTACAACTCTCACCCCTCCGGATATGCCCCATACCTGGCAATGGCATTTGTGGGGGAAGGGCAATCTCTTGCCCAGTGCCCGCTTTGGTTACATTTATAGCACTTCCCATAAGCGTTATCACCGTCTGCATCCATGCGATTGTTTGAGACCGGATTTCACACCAACCCATGGCTGTTGTCCTTGTCCATTCATAAGCCTTGGGCAGCTCTTGGAGTGATGGTCTGCAATGCCGCAGTTGCTGCACAGGATGTCACCTCGATTGGGTCCTGCTGCGCCAAAAGCATTGCCATGTTGTTCCATCGGATTAGCTTGTGGAGCTCCATATCTGACTGAAAAACTACCACCACCAAACCCGTTTCCTGGGCGTTGAACATTTGGTCGAACACTCGTGTAGTCATTGGAAGGCATCCCAGTGTTTCGAGCCATAATCGCAGCATGAACGCGAGCAGCATGAGACTCTTCCACTGAAAGACCATCAATCAAACTCAGCAAGTATTTGCTCTCCTGAGGAATGCTTATTTTCTCTGCCTTATATACAATTGATTTTACACGTTGTTCATCACCATAAGTCTCCTCCATGACTTTCAACCTAAAAAGAAAGCGAGTAAAAAGAATTCCTCTGAGGAGTGCACTAAACCTAGCATCATCAAACTCTTCATATTTCAAAGCATACACTTCCTTTGCAGAAATACCAAACATCTCCACGCCAACTTCCTGAAATGCCGTCACCCAAGTAACGCCTGTGTGATCTCCTATCTGAAAGTTGATAAGATAACGATAATCACACTGAGGAAATGACTGATCACACTTCTCACAATGCCACATACCATTGCCGTTGTTGATTGCTTTCTTGTTACATCTCTGATCTCCAGACATCAATGGGCATGCAGGATACACGACAGATGCAGCTTTTATGAATAAAATTGTTGCATTCACAGTTATCCAGTCAGCCTTCCCTGATCTACCAAGACCCTCATCCTTAATTTGTGAGAGGGTTTTCCGCATTTCACTCTTTCCATAATCCCCGGAAATGGGTACTGATGAAACAATCTTTCCCTCTGTATTGTACCATTCAAGTAAATTGTGAGCTTCAGGGCATTCTGGATTTATATATATCTGACTCGAACTTACAGTGCCAAGGTTCCTCTTGCCCTGATACACGTTAATTCTAGCAGTCTTTACTGCCAGAACAGGAGAGTTTCCTGCATCACAAATATCCTGTAGTTGCTGGCCTTCAGCATTGCACAAATTACCCCAAAGCACCAGCTCCACACTTCTTCCAGACATATCTTTCAACTGAAGACTTCTCCTAGTGATTTCAGTTCCATCTTTTTTAGTACTGTAATAGATGGACTTATTGAAAAAAGTACAGCAACAACATCTAACATAGCGCCATTCTCCATGGATTCAACATCAACTATAGGTCGGAAATTGAACTGTAGTCTGGGTATTGAGCTGTCCTCCTCAGGACAAAGTTGAATGGTTGAATTTAACTCCAGATGTATCTCCCAGTCATTATTAAGATGATTCCAGTCCTTTTTAGCTGGTTTAAGGGTTCCTTTAGATATCAAATATACTTTCCCTGATTCAACCTGGCTATAAAATTGGTCACAAACTGCATTGAAGCATGTTGCACGAATTTCTCCACCATTAGAATCAAGGAGATCAAAAGAGAATACTTTTCCCTCCGCTTTTGAACTGCTGAATCGCCTAACTTCACTCTTTACTGTAACCCGAGCCTTAATTGTCCATCGGCCCTGACAAGGATTTAATGCAGCAATAGGAATTAACCTCGCTGGGGATTCATTTTTGGCTATGGGCCCTCTGTTTGTGTACATGGAAGGAGTTGAATTATATGATGATGGAGCAGATTGCCCATATGAATTTGTCAAAGACCGTGATGCACCTGTGGACATGGAATTAGCATTATTATTGCCAAACTTTTGATGTTGATTAGCATCATATTCTGCTTCGGGACATGGGGAACTTCCAACAATAACATTTCGACCAAAACCAGGTCCACCAGAAGATCCAATGTCTGTCTGTGCAATTCCTCCATGTTGCATGATAGACTCTCGCATGGATCCACTAGAAATATTTTGTCCGGAAGAAGCAGATCCCATGAAAGGGCCTGCATCTCCAGTTCCTGGTTGATCCATGGATACAGCTCGCTCAGGCATAGCTGCTTTTGCTGGCGCTACAGAAGAACTCATAATATTTCCTTCTGCATATGGCTTAGGATCTCCAATAGGGTCAGCTTTCTCAACAACTAACTCTAAGTTGATGATAATGATGATTCTACACAAAAATATAAAACATGGTAAGTTCACTAAAAAAGAGGAGCAAAAAATTTCAGGAATACACAACAGGCAAAAAGAGAGGAAAACAACACCTGATAACAAGTAAGCACCGAATCTTGCATATAAATGAACTTTCTACCTACATGTGATTGACTAATTACCATATTGCAAACTCGTATCAACCAACTGATTCAATACTTGGGCGTGGCAGAAAATTCAAAGATGTAAAAACTAAGCATTGGATCTTCTCATATGGAGAAATCACTACTTTGATAGCACATTCAATTGATATAAAAGATAATTATCAAATGGCTGCGCACAACACCAGAAACAAAGCTATATTGCAAACCTCTGAAATTAAACTACTTCTTCAAATCAAAGTTGCAACATGTTTCACAAAGCATATTACAATGACATCAAGAAAGCTTGCTATATGGTTGATCATTCTCTCAAAATAGGCTTGCATAGGAAAATGAAATATTTTTAGTAACATTTAGAAACAAGAGTTGGCAAGAACTATTCTCCCCAAATAATTCAATTAGTTAACATGCTTTTCGAATACATGCTTCAAAACTCAGATTTTTATTTTGAATAATGAAACATGAATTATAGCCGCTTGTGCTGTAGCTGAAAATCATCAATCATAGAACAGATCGGGGCCATACTTTTGGCCTAATGATGTTTCTTAGAATGGTTTTTGACAAACCCAGGGAATCGAGTCAGTTATTTTCACTACTAGCAATAGAAAACTAATTCTAAATGTTCAATAACTACCACAAAATCACTGGGATTATCAATTTCTTCAACACTAGGAAATGTTCATTAGCATATATTTGTATGTCAAAGCAGTATGAATCACCAACATAGATAATAAAAATAATAATAATAATAATAATAATAATCTGTAGTACTAGCACCAGAAAAGTATACATAAAAAGCCACACTTTTTTTCTTTCCAAATCAAAAGCGGGGAAATGAATCATGAACTACTACCAAGTAAGCGGAAAAAGCAACAACGTCCGATGAAGAGAAGAAAAGTGAAAAAAAGAGGCGAACTTGCGGTTCTGAATGACATTGCAGATGAACTCGGTGAGTCGGACGATGGAGCCCTTCTGCAGGCAGCCGGACTTGACAACATGGTTCAACTGGGTGGCAAGCATGGACTGCTGGAGGTGGAGACCGTCGGAGAGGACCATGCGGTACCGCTCGTTGGTGTTCTGGGCCGTGTTGACAAGCCGGATGTCCACCACCTGGAGGAGGGGATTGAGGTCGGCCTCGCCGGCGCAGATCATGCCTATGGCGCCGCTCGTCAGAATCGGCGGCGACATTTTCCGGCGACGGCGAACCCTCAGAGTCGGAGGAGGAGGAGGAGAGTGGGGAGCGAAGGACGAAGAGGGGAGAAGAAGATGAGCAGGACTTGGAGACGCCTGCTGCAGACGCCCATGGAGACGCCCTTAAGCCTGACCGTTGATGATCCCCAACATCAACGGTTAGGCCTAAGGTTGTCTCCACGGGCATTTGCAGCAGGCGTTTCCAAAATTTTTTGAAAAGTTAAATGGGAAACGGCGCGAGTGTGGCTGGTACTGGTCTAAAATGTCCGTCCGTTTGTCCGCCATGTCCACCTTCTTTTTTAGTCCAGGCAATAAATAGGCACAGCGGTTGATATATGTGTTTTGTGTCCGTTGGTGTACATGTTCATTAATAATTTATAAAAAAATAATTTTTTTGAAAATTACGTTAAAATTTTATTATTATCTGTCAAGATTTATAATTTTTATCTAGTAAAAAAATGACTTATTGTGGAACAATTACATTTTCCTTGATATTTATTTTTTAGTGATATTTTATTTTTTGATAATTATTTTCATAATTACTTATGTATATTCTTTACAATTTTTTATTTCTAAACGTACAAATTCAAATAGTAATGACAATATTTGTGTTATTCTATTAACAAGCGGGGTTTCCACTCTTCATGCTTCACTTTGTATTGAGTTAGATTGTTCGCAGGGATTAATGGTGTCCTTATCGCGCAAAAAATTATAAGAATTAAAAATAAAAAAATGTTACAAGCAGAAAATTAATATCCAAGATTTTTTACGTGGCTCTTAAGGGTTCAACTCATATCACTAAATAAGTTCACCGTTATTTGTTCTTTGATTTTACACTTTACACAAAATAATAAACTAGGCCACCTTTTGAATTAATCTATCTTTAATAACTTTCACTTCAATTCCCTAGTTCATCTCTTTATTATCTTTAAATCTTCAAAATAATTACACCACCATTCGGAACATCAAAAAATAGTGGGTAACAAGTTTAATATCAATCTAAAATTGAAAAGGCCTTCAATCATTTTCTAGAGTGATAATTGAGAGAAATGGACCACTTCATGTTGTTTCAGGGCAGAATAAATGCTCAACCAAACAGGGTGGGGTGCGCGAGCTTCAAAAAATTATGGGCGCGCTTGGCTGCAAGTGGCGTGCTATGTGCCAACTCGAATATGGGTCAAGCAGGTCGAAGACATGATTGGCTTTGCAGTTAATTCATGGGATAGCTCTTCACAATCGTGGGCATGAACACAAACTGGCATAGAAGGGCTTGACAGACGCGGCTTCTCGGGTGGTGCAACACCGACTTCAGGGCTCCAATGGCGGCATTCACGGCAATGGCAGAGAGGAAAGACCACCTAGAATGGTAACTCTCCAATGGTGAGACACTTGGAGGTGATCCGACGGTCGGTCGCGATGCCGGCAAGTTGCACAACAGTTCTGTGGAAAGTTTTGGCGGAACTGGTTTTTGGCTGGGTTCTATCTCTATTTTCCCATAATAGTGGCGGCTTACTCTAGCAAACTCGATCTGATATTGTATTCGGAGACAAGGACGATCGATTGGAGGCGGGGTATTATCCTACGGTGGCGGTGATCCACCTGACGAATGTTGGGAAGATGGTTGACGCTACTATTGCACTGTTTTGAAGCGCCTCTTTTGGGCAATTTTTCTGCAAGAGCAAGGCTCTTCAGCGGTGAATATCTATTAGGATTTGTTCTTGGTGTTGAGAGGAGTCTGTTGGAACCATTTGTATGGATGACAGCGACATGGACTGGACATACAGAGGCTGACAAGATGGTTGTTTCTCTACACTTTTCTGCTTTACCACTTAAGTGGGAGTTTTTTGGGCTGTTTTTTGACATCTTGGGGTTCTTCTGGCCATGTATCCCGACTTGAGTTTGTTGACAGCTGTGAGAGGAGTACATTGGTGGTAGTGGCTTGGCGAGAAGTGGCCTGGTCTAATTGGACGGTGGCCGAAAAAATGGCTACTTCACAATTCCAGCCAACAACTTCTCAAAGCTTTTCTGATAACGGCAGGCTTCTCCGGCGATGACTCTCAGTCAGGTTGTATCAAGGGTGCTCCAAACTTCACACTAGTAGTCTTGGATGTTGCCAGAGAGGGTCTCTAATGAGGGGCTCCTCCCCTTCTTTTTTCCTGCTTCTTTCTTCTCTTATTCTCTCTCTCTCTTTTTATTTAGCATTCGAGACCCCCTTCTCTCCTCAACTCTCCGAGTATTTATAAAACTTCAAACCACCAATTAGTTCCATAATTTAGGGCCTTAAATCTTTACCTGCCTAACCTATCCTCTCCTTATCCTCATTTTCTTTGTATCTCGTCCCCTTCTTGTGGAGTTACCTTAACCCATTCTAAAATTCACCGCGGGTTGTAGGAGGATATGGATATGGGTTGTCGGACTCGACATGGACAAATATGTTCATATTTGTGTTCGTTCAATTGATATATATATATATATATATATATATATATATATATATGAGAGCCGATTTCCTGCGCTAGGCGCAGGAAATCGGCTCTCTGCGCCACAATGTTCTGGGCCGTCCGATTACAAGGACGGCCCAGATTTATTAGTTTTTTTTTTAAAAAAAATTTAATTTGATCTGGACCGTCCAATTAGAAGGACGGTCCAGATCATATGGAGGGGCGGAGGCGGAGTGCCGCCGCCGTGGCGGGGGAGGGTGGCCGACCCTTGCCTCGATCCGGCCTGCCCCGGCCCCCACCCTGGCGCCCGCCACGGCCAGATCTGGCCGCCGCCAGATGCGGGCGGGCTGCGGCCGGTTGTGGGCGGTCAGCCGCGGCCAGATCCGGCCGCGACAGGCTGGACCTGGCCGTCCCCTGGCCAGATCTGGTCGGGGGACGGCCAGGTCCAGCCTGTCGCGGCCGGATCTGGCCGGCGGCAGCCTCGACAAGAAAAAAAACTTTGCCGTGGGCGGGCATCCGCGGCTGGGTGGTGGCGTCCACGGCGGGGGAGCGAAGAGGAGGGAGGGCGGCAGCGTCCGCGACGGGGCGGTGGCCTCGACAGGGCGGCTGCGGCTGGGCGGCGGCATCCGTGGTGGGGGAGCGAAGAGGAGGGAGGGCGGCAGCGTCCGCGACGGGGCGGTGGTCGCGACAGGGCGGTCGCGGCTGGGCGGCGGCGTCCGCGGCGGGGAGCGAGGAGGAGGGAGGGGGAGGAAGCAAGGAGGGGGGAGGGCGGCGGCGTCAGCGGCGGGGCGGTGGCCGCGACAGGGCGGCGGCGTCAACGGCGGGCGGTGGCTGCGATAGGCGGCGGCGGCGCATATTACAATTTTTTTTTAATAAGAAATCTGGGCCGTCCTTATAATCGGACGGCCCAGAAGAGCTTGGGGCAGAAAATTTTTTCTTCCCCTTGCTCTTCTTCACTTTACCCTATATATATATATATATATAATTTATATTGGCTATAAATTTAATTTGAACTTTTTTAATAGGTGCCACAAAATAATATTTATATATATTAAAAGTATAGTGTATAAGGAGGAAATGGATATTTTTTTTCTTTTTTTAATATCATTATTGCCTACTTTTAAATTTTTAAAAGATGCAAAAATTAATAAATATTTTAAAATTGATTTTTATTATAATTGCTTTGATAGTTGAAATGAAAGGATTAAAAGTATTGAATTAGGTTAAAATTTTATAATTACCCTTATTATTTATTTTTTTATTTGTCCATATAATTTTTGAATATTAGGATCTATTAAATTACTCAAAATAAAAAATATAGCTCACATGAGCTATAGCTCGTGTATGTAGGTCTCTCTCTCTCACTTTATATATATATATATATATATATATATATATATATATATTTATTTATTTATATTCGATAAAATTATTTATTAAAGATATTATTCATTTATCCGTCCATTTGAACATTTGCCAATAATATACGGACATGACATTGGTGATAAATATTAAAATAGACATAGACGGACATGGATATTCTTCAAATTAATAGACAAACATTGAATTCATTTTAATCGTGTCCATGCCGTGCATTACCACCCCTAGGTGCAGCCGATCAACTTTTTAGCCATTTTTGTAGCCCGCGACATAATGATTTGGACCCCGCTTGAACCAAATCCAAATTCGACTTTTTTTTTTTTGTTTTATTTAACTTCCCATATTCAATTTTTTAATAATGAGATTTAAAATTGAGGAAGATGGATGGGTTTTGAACAAAGGTTGTGGAAGACGGGGCACACGATGAACAAGGTGAGGTTTATAGTTTGGGTTTTTGTATTATTCTAATTTTTTTAATTATAAATTTTCTCAAGAAACTGAATTCTTATTGTTGATATTTAATATTTTGTATCAATTATAAACTAGATATTTTATAGTGATTGAAATTTATAATTTTGGGAATTTTAAGGGAGTTATTGAAAGTTATAATTAGTTTTTAATTGTCTGTAGTAAAAGTAAGCATCTAGTTAAATTATTAAGATTATTAATTTCATTAGTATTAAACATCATTATCCATCTAAAATAATCTAAAAATTGTGACTAAATAGTAGGCAAGATGTTGGTACAAGCGATTTGTACCGGATAAATTTAAATTTTATGTATAAATTCTCATTAAATAATGAGATGTATTATAATAATTTAATATCTTAAATACATATCTTATTTGAATAAAAATATAAACTATAATTATTTAATTTTTTATTATATTTTTTAAGACAATTAAACAATACTCTTACTGATAAAAAATAAAAAATTTAAATTAATCATGTTTGAATTTATAACTTTCATATTGTGACAGATATTTTTAATATATTATTTTTAAAATCGAGGTTATCGAGTTTCGAAATTATGTCACCTACGGTGAGGTGTTTTTTTATTGTATTATATATATATATATATATCTCCTTTTTTTTAATCTCAAATTAGTATTAAAATTTCGTTTTATTAATAAGAGTTGATGATTTCATGTAAACCAAAATTAATGGTTAAGACACCAACACGACACAGCAACAATTGGCTCCACGCAGTTCCTTCCCAGCCGCGTGAAGGCCGTGCTTCACCGCCAGTCTAATTCTGGCCCCCATACGCCATTGCGTGCCAGGCCTTTGCCCACCCCTCACAAACCTATATACAATCACATACACAGCAAGGTGCTAAACCACCTCCTCCCCTAATAAACCAAACCAGCTCCTGGTGCCGGTGGCGTCGGTGGTGTCGGTGGTGTCCGTGGGCAACGCCATCACCTCCCCCCTGCCTTCACTCCTCACCTCTCCCTTCTTCAACCTCCTTCCTCTTCACCTTCCCCTCCCCCATCTACATTCATGTAACTCCTGTCCCAATCCCATGCACTATAAACTCTCCTAGCAACTCCCCTAGATTTGGCGCCAAACCTTAGATCTTGGCTTCAAAAAGGCCTTAGATCTTGTCTCCCACTTCTCCGGATCTGCAGCTAGATTCGCAAGCATGGGCTTTGCCGGCGATGGCGACGTCTTCAAGATCTTCATCGGGTACGACCCGAGAGAGGACCTGGCCTACCGCGTTTGCCGCCACTCCATCCTCCGCCGCTGCACCGTCCCCGTCGACATCCGCCCCGTCGACCAGTCACACCTCCGCGCCGCCGGCCACTACACCCGCGAGCGCGGCCCCACCGAGAGCACCGAGTTCTCCTTCACCCGCTTCCTCACCCCTTCCTCGCCGGCTACCGGGGCTGGGCCATGTTCGTCGACTGCGACTTCCTCTACCGGGCCGACCTCAAGCACCTCCTCGCCCTCGCCGACGACCGCTTCGCCGTCATGTGCGTGCAGCACGACTACGCGCCCAGGGAGACGACCAAGATGGACGGCAAGGTGCAGACGGTGTACCCGAGGAAGAACTGGTCGTCCATGGTGCTCTACAACTGCTCCCACCCCAAGAACAAGCTGCTCACCCCCGATTTGGTGAACAGGGAGTCCGGTGCCTTCCTTCATAGGTTCCAATGGCTTGAGGATGATGAGATCGGATCCATCCCCTTTGTGTGGAATTTCTTGGTTGGGCATAACCAGGTTGATGAGAATGATCCGAGTACTATCCCAAAGGCGATTCACTATACGTCTGGTGGTCCATGGTTTGAAGCGTACAAGAACTGTGATTTTGCTGATCTTTGGGTGAAGGAGATGGAGGAGTACAAGAAGGAGGTGGAGGAGAAGGGGATGGGATTGTGGAGGAGTAGTTTGCTGTTGTAGAACATTGAAGCCTCTTGGGTTTATATCATGTTACCGTGTCTTTTACCGATTTGATTACACTGGTATAGTTTCATTTGTGAATTTTGATCCAATGATTTCTATCGAAATATTAGATTGTGCGTGCAAAATGTTTTGCTTTTTGTGAGATTGGTAATTTGGATTATGTATTCTTGATATGTGGATTTGGGAATTTTTTTGTGAATAAATTTGGCATTTTTTTTGCTCGCAATTTTTGATACGCCAAAAAAAACTACCTCTAAATCTTTAAAAGATTTAGTATTTTTGTGCGAGGATCTGCATTTGACAATGAAAATAGGTTTGCTTTGATATGTGAACAAATGTATTTACTCTTACGAGAGTTTGTTGGTCTATTTTTTACAAATACACTTGATGTATACATGTTAATGGTATGGTAGATAAGAAAAAAACAGTATGAGAAAGGCTAGGGATTATTGAAGAAATCATTCAGAGCTCAATACTATTTGGACTCTCTGCAAACCATTAGTGCAGCAAGACCAGTAGTATTTTTCGTAGCTACTTCAAGACTTTATTTTGATAGATGTTTTATTTATGAAACAAACAAAGATTACTAGACATGCAACAACATTGAGAAAAGCATAAGTGCTAGTTGTTAGCCAGACAAGAAAGAGCTGCTTCTTTGTGAAGTTGGCAAGAAGAAATATTTAATGGTCGATTTGTAGAGCTGCTCAATGTATGCAGCCGCGGAGGTTGCTTTTCCTGTAGCATCTGCCATAAAGCAAACAGTGATAGATAGTGTTCAGTATGAAGGTTGAGATTTTTTCCATAGAGTGACTCAATTGCCAATAAGCCAAACAGGAATGATGGGGTACACAAAGCAGGTAGCCATTAATCCCAGTAAAATTTTGTTCTTTCAACAAATTTATATTAAAAGTGGATTTGTTGATAAAAAATTTGTTTTTTTCACAAATTTTGGCCGAAAACACGTAAACATATTTTTCTGATGAACAGGTTTTCATATCATAGGGCTTCAAACAATCTGTTGATAACATACATTCATTAAGCTCTCTGTACATCATCCCTTTCGCCTATCATCCTTCTCTCATTCACATCGTTCTATTAGGCTTTTCTTTTTGTAGTACTTCGATAATATTTTGGCATGGCTGCAGGAATAGCATGGAGGTATTTCAGGTCATCATGAAAAATTAAAAAACAAAACAATAAAGAGTAAAAGAGAAAAGCACAAAATTTCCTCTTCGTGATTGCAGTAACCTACAAGGAATGCACGGGCTGTGTGTATAAGATATTGGGAACCGATTGTGCTAACCTCGGCTGCAATTCTTTGATCGGGAAATGAAGCTCAGCCAGCTGTTCTCTGTAAGTTTGAAGCAGAAATTCTTTTCCTTCAATTACTTCCTTCAGCTGGACAACTTCTTTCTTCAACATCTCATACCCATCTAATGACTCTTTTTGAGCTTTATCAACATCAATAACGTGAAGTTCTAAATTACTATCTCCCTGAAGAAAACCATTTAGATAGCCATTTTCTAAGTGTTCTGATGGATTCAGCTTTTCAAGTGAGCTCATATCGCCAACACATTTATCTGCTACAGCCTTTCTCGGTCTCTGAGCTTCTCTTTCAGATTCAAAAGGTTCAAAATTTATCAAGTCAAACTGGGACTGCAACTCTGCAGATTTGGAGAGTCGAGTCCTCAGAGAATGAAGTTCTGTGATTTGAGCCTGCATTTCTAAAATCATTTCATCCCTTTTCTTCAGCTGCCAGCGCAGGTTTTGTAATATTTCCTTTTTGCTAAAAGCATTGGATCCGCATTCTGACTCACAAGGTGATTCTGATCTGTTTGAGTTAAATATTCTTCGAGAAAGTTCAAGACGCTCAGCAGATGATGTCCATGATCGGTCTCTAGCAACTTCAGGTGCTGGAATTGTTGCTAATGGAAGTGTGGATTCCAGCACTTTCGACATTGGGCCATCCGAAGCTTGTTTCATATCCTCAGTACCATTTCCTAAACAAAACAATGAGTTTCAAACAAACATAAATGACTGTATTTGTATCTTCTTAAAATCAGACTGTTAACTCACTTCACCAGAACAAAAGTCAGCAGATTCTGATGATCTTGGAACTCAAATGCATTTCGAATTTTGCTTATTTAATAACAGACTGACCTGAAAAAGAGCGACAGCATTCATCTTCAATCTGCTCAAAACTGTACAAATCAGAATTTGATCCGTATGCTTCAGACTTCTCCTTAGAACTTAAGGTTGAAGCTCCTGCATTGAGCACAAAATGTGAGGGTGGTTGCAATACAGATTCATAACGTAAGGTAAAAGGATAACAAGCTGCACAAAAAGTAAACCTTTCAAATCGTTAGGACCATCAACCGTCGTCCTATTAGCGGTAAAAACCTGCTTCAGTTTGCATCCAGCCTTAATGGCAAAGGTAGTCAACACAGCCCCCACAACAATCAAAACCCAATTCAACCCCTCCGAGTTAACATGTTGTGGTCTTTGATTTCTCGATACATGCCTTCCAGACTTTGCTTGCATTTTCTAATATGAAAAGATCATGGCAAGTACTACGATGTCAGTAAATGACTACTGCAGGTACAAGTTTACAATATGAAAAGAAAAGATTCAGCCAAGGAGAAAATGTTTAGCTGGGAGTCAAGTAAAATATAAGAAGATAACAAATTAGCGAAGGGTATTTTTCACATGTTTGTTCATATAGGATTAACAGATATGAAAAAATTTCAAAAATCTAGAAAGAATGGCAGAAATTATAATCATCACTTTCATAAAGCAAGTACAAAAAATGATGGAGGGAAGTTGATCCTGTTTTAAAATCCACTTGATCATGAACCACATCCAACTATCAATCAATAAAAAAAGAAATTTCACAATCTATGGCCATCAAACAATCTGTTTCTTAGTACTTGCATTCACCAAAGATCACTCAAGTAAAATGTTTAGCTGGGAG
Organism: Piper betle; assembly: GCA_033002965.1. NCBI lineage: Eukaryota > Viridiplantae > Streptophyta > Magnoliopsida > Piperales > Piperaceae > Piper > Piper betle. Next base: position 27,627 of record JAURVB010002505.1, on the reverse strand, counting down.
TCAAGTAAAATATAAGAAGATAACAAATTAGCGAAGGGTATTTTTCACATGTTTGTTCATATAGGATTAACAGATATGAAAAAATTTCAAAAATCTAGAAAGAATGGCAGAAATTATAATCATCACTTTCATAAAGCAAGTACAAAAAAATGATGGAGGGAAGTTGATCCTGTTTTAAAATCCACTTGATCATGAACCACATCCAACTATCAATCAATAAAAAAAGAAATTTCACAATCTATGGCCATCAAACAATCTGTTTCTTAGTACTTGCATTCACCAAAGATCACTCAAAATTAGTGTAACTATGTTGTTAGGAAAAACCACTTAAAAGGATATTGCCATGTTTTTCCTAACCTCCATTAGCTTAGAGCCAGCCACCTAATTTTTAATTCCATCAAATTGCTACCTTTCACTCTAATACTTCCAATGAACACTCCCAATTTGAAATCTTCCATCAACGAACCATTTCAAGAGACGGGTGTTAAAGAAACTCATAATTAGGAAAGGGGTGTTAATGATAAAAACTCTTGACAAAACAAGCACAAAGTAAAATGCCCAGAAATTTTTCAAAAATCGTTAACAACTAAATGGCCTAAAATAAAACACCACATAACCTCAATCTTCTGTTTCAATCACTGGTAAACATGAACAACATCTCCATTTCATCTGTTCCTGCTTCAATCCATTTTATCAGTCTTTCTCATACTCACCAAAGAGCTGCAAAATCGCAAAGTACCAAACATGGGAGAATCGTCAAATATGAAAAGGTCCAACATTGATCACCATAAAACCTCAAGCTTCTACATCAACGACTACAGAACATGAACAACATCCTCAAAACCAACAAACCCAGCAACATTCACAGCATCAGACTTGAAAAGTAAAGTAAACACCTAACAAGCTTAACAAAAAGACCTGAATGTATAGAAATTTGTTTGAGAAAGTGAGACTCAACATGCTTTTACAAAGTGACCATGACAGCAACGGCGAATAAGAAGAGCAGGGAAGAAGGAAGAGATGGATGCTGCCGGAGAAGGCCTGATCTCAGCCGCGATGTTGGCCGGAGGTTTCCCGGCTCCTAAACCCCTTGGGGTGGGGTTAATTTAGCGAGCGAGCCGGTGTTCGAACTCGGCTCAAATAGTTCGAAACTCGTTCGAACTCAACTCAAGATCGAACGAGTTTTGAACATATATGCTCGAGTTTGACTCGAATATCTTTTACTGTTTAATTTTTGTGAGCTCATTCGCCTAGCTCGTTAATCAGCTCAATTAAAAATTAAAAGTATCTCACTTAAAAGATGAGGCCAATCTGGTTTGAACTCACACCCTTGAAGTCATCAAGGTGAACATCTCAACTATCTTGCTTCTTTGTTATTATACTTCATATATATATATATATATATATATATATATATATATTAAATAAATAAAATATAATATAAAGACTATATTATTATATTATTTTATCGAGTCGAACTACGAGTCGAGTTCGAGTTACAACCGAGTCGAGTCGAGTTGAACACGACCTTACTCAAGCTCAGCTCGTAAGATTCGAGTTCGAGTCAAGTATTTAAATGTCGAGTTTCGAGTCGAGTCAAGCCGAGTTGAACGCTAAATACTCACGAGCTGGCTCGCTCAATTAGTAACCATCCCCCTGGGGTTTTGGAATGGTTGGTTTTTACTGTGGGTGATGATATAAATACGCTCCCCTTAACTACACAATCTAACTTATGACGTAATTTTTACTTTTTTAGTACTAAAAAAAATTCATGATAGGATGTACAAATATAACTAAATTTATAAATATAATTAAAAAATATTAAAATGAGCTACACCTCCTATAACTTAGCTTAATACGAAGTGTAATATTAATCAAGATTGACTCAAATCCCCTTGTATTATATTTTTGGTGTAATATTATAGAAGCCAAGCTTAGCAAGCACTAAGCATATTATTGTACCTCATTAATTTATAATGATTTCTTTCATTGTTTTCGCCTTTTTCGCCTCTTGTTAGTAGTATCACGATTAATTCACATAGACCATTTGTGGCGTGTTTTGCAAATATGAAGAAAATGTGACTATAGTTAGTCTTTGTTATCTACATATAATATATATAATAAATTTAATAATAAAACAACTACCTTTAGCTTTAACTATGACTAATCACGGTTATCTATGCAGTTTAGTAATGTTAGCAGTAGCATATTTGATATTACGGAATATATTAGCGTATTTATCACTTAGAACAAATCCTACTTTAGATTACTCTTAAAACGTTTCCATCAATTGACCCAAATAACATTTTCCGCATGACCCACAAAACTAGCTCATTATATTCACCCTTGCATAATTTAATTGATTATTATTAGAAAGGCAGCTACTTGTATCATTCCCGGATGTGCTTGCCTTGTGCTTTACTCAAAAGCTTAATTCTAAAGGCAATAGATCTCGCACCTCCTTTGTCACCCACATTTACTTGTTGCCCAATTTCTTTGTATATCTTCTTCCCGTTTTCGATTTTTTTACTGGGCAAAGTGTACCTGAGGACATCAATATTTTCCTCTAAAGCATTTATCTTCTACCTAATGGCAGCTGCCATGAACCAAGGCTAATGAGTGTAACTACATTCTCGCCGGCCCCTTCAATGAAACTTCTAACATTATCGATCATCCATTACCTTCTATCTTCATTTACTACTCAATCTTGGTGTCCACCTACCATAGCCAAGTTGAAAGCAAATGTATATCAAGTACAGATTGAAACAATGGCTATTGTGTTTTAAGGGACATAAAAACAGTGTAATGCTATCGGTTCTATGACATCAAGCTGATGGCAGGATGTTCAAAGCAACTTCCTTGAGGGATGGCATGACTTCTTGTTCATGGATGCAAATGTATGTTTGTCTTCCTGCTTTTCTCAGTACTCTCCATGGCCCCGGATAGCACCTGCAAGTTTAGCAGCATAACATTGTTAGTTTTTGAAACTTACTTTGCATTTTGATCTACTTATGTAGCATTTTTTCAGCGTCCACGAACATTTGTCTAAAACAAACAGTGAAATTATAAATTATTATTCACCTGAAAAGAGCTCCTCCCCTGCTTCCTTTAAAATTGTGAATGTAATACACTGTCTCTAGTTTTGGCAAAAAGGTCGTGGTCAGCGCACCAAGCTTAGGATAGAAGAATGATGGATAATCTTTGATGGGTCAAGTTTATATTGTCGCAGGCTTTGATAATTCTATTACATTGAAGACAACATTAGCAAGAATAAAGAACACTGTGTTCTTTGGTTTCATGTAATTTCAACATTCCTAACCAGTGAAGGATACAACCAGATCTGATGCGATCAAGTTCACCATTGAATATAATCAGACTTCTAGTGGTGTTCAAGACTGCTTCTTTGTACAGCTCCTCCACAACAAGCATTTCTACACAGACATCACAACATTGAAACTCATGGTAATAATACATGTGAGCATCATAGGGATGTATGTTTTATTACTATTACCATTTACATTGAAGTATGGATAGGCAACCAAGAACATTTCATCATCAGGCTTCACACGGTCGGCCATTTTCACTTTGGTGGTAAAACCAAAATCCTCAAAAATAGATGGTTTTGTCAGGTAATCCAGTTTAAATGATGCTCCTTCAAACACTGATTTTCTTGCGAATTCGACTTCGTTGGCTTCGGGAAAGAACTGTATGTTTATGATTGATATTTCAGCTCCTTGAGCTGCAAATGACCATAATGTAACAACCACTAGTGGTAGATGTTGATATACAAATTCTCACAAAAAACATTATGATCGAGAATTTCTACTTCAAAGTGGTATTTTGAACGCACTATCCTGGTTCTGGTGGCTTTCAGGGGGATCACAAAGAGTTCACAGAATTCTCGAATTAGTTGCATGCTTTCGGTCATTTCTATTCCACCTTCTCCATCTCCTAATACAACATGACGCGAATTAGACAAATCCCGTTAGCCTCAAGCTTGTCGCAGTGGAAATTAATGTGACCAGATTGGATTATACCAGGAACAGAATCAAGACCAGAAGTTGGAAACTCAATTTCCTGAAAATTTGAAGGTTCTTTCCAACATGGTCATCTGGAGAACTTGGTTAGCAGTATGTAAAAGACCGATATACCTTACCAATAACTGTTTTCCATCCTTCAACGCCGATTCTGCCGACTCTTTAGCCTAGGAGTTGCAAAAAAAATCATGAAGGTAATTACTAATTGACTAATTATAGTTTTTGCCTTTGTAATATTGCAAACTAACTAATAAGAACAGCATGCAATCAAAATGTGGAAGCAAATTGAAGCAAGGCAAATTGTTATATAAAGATTAAAGTTAACACGTTAAGGTGAGAGGAGCACTTGTTTCAGAAGTTGGTCATAACTGTTGGGGAAGTTGACGGCGGATCCAACCGAAGAACAAGCAGAACTTCCAACCTCGGACCTCACTGTGAAACATGGCCGACGTAGGAATCGCCGACGACCCAGAAGAGGGGGTGCCACCTGACAGACCAAAGAAGTAAGAAAAGCACAACAAAAGGTAAAACAAGATCAAATGCAGAGCTTGGTTGAGCAGAGAGAAGTATACATCGGACATGCACCATGAATCAATAAAAAGAGTAGATGCATGATTGTACCTGCTGCATGGGAAGTGAAGCGGATGGAGTGAGGAGAGGGGGAGGATGCAACATTGCCATTGGAGAGGCAAAGAGGTGAGACTGGAAGTGAAGTAGCATTGGGTGTATCAGGAAATGAACCAACCAACTGCTAGCCGCTCTTTTCTTATCATCTCATGTATAACATTAAGTCAAAATTACCTTTAGCCAACACCAATAAAAATAAGTATTATTCGAGATCAGTCCCTCTACTCTTATTAATCAATTAAAATTTAATATTAACATACAATCAAAAGTAAAAGATTTAACAAATTAAAATATAATATCAAAAAAATCAAATTATTATATCACATCTTATTTCGAGTATATATCTTTTAGTCACAATTAATCAAAATTTATATTTAATATATTAAATTATTATAATTTACCTCAGTACGCAATAATAATTTATCAATAATATAAATTGCACCACCGACTTCTTGCCTAGTTTTAAATTTTTTGGATAAACCCAAAATAATAACATTTTACACACATTAACAAAATTCGCTATCTATTTGTGGCGTAGTAAGATACATTCGCAGAATGACCAAGCTGGTATAGTCAACAAATAAATCTAATTTTTGGTACTCTTTTCTTATCGTGACACGAGGCTTTGTTGGGAAATGCCACCATAGAGTGTAATATTTGGACATGAAAGTCAACGCCAAGAGCCAATTAGTAGTTTGTTCACACTTGTTTTTTATCATTTTCTTGTTTTTAAGTGGTAGCTTAACGTAGAAGGATAGGAACACGCGTCTCCCCTTTCGTTGCTTAAATTTGACGTTGCTTTTGTGTGTTCACACTTCCATTTTTTATTAATTTATTTTTAAAAATTATTTTTAAAAAAATTATATAATTTTGTAAATTATTACATCTAATTCTAATCCTCGTGGGTTTGAATAAATATCAAATATCTCGAATTAAATTAATTCTAACATCTTTACTTGTTCGAATTTAACTCTAATTTACAAGTCAAACTTATATACTTATTTATTTAACATATATAATATGACTCATCCTTATCACGAACATGTATGGTATTTAACAATAAAAATAATATTAAGCTTACAATTTCAGAGCTGACATCAATATTTAAGACCCCCTTACATCTTTTAATTTTAATAATTTTAATAAAAGATTGTTTTTGTTATTAATGTTTGCATTATATCATATAAGGCTATTTTCATCAAATGCCATTAACAAAATAGTTATTTTTATCCATTATAATTGTAATAAATTATCCATCATTAATTACATTAATTTAAATGTAAACAATTCTATTAAATATTTTGCATCATCTCCTCAAAATAACTTACCATCTTTTACTGCCAACAAATAAAAGATAAATTATTCTCAAACAAAACTAATTGTATTATCGATAATTATTTTTAAATGATAGCGAAGTACCGTGATCTTTATTAATTTAATTTATATATATCTTTCAAGACATTTTTTATTTAAAAAAATTTTTTTAAAAGAAATGTCAAAAGTCAAACCTGCCAAGAAGGGCAACACCGTAAATAAGCACCACATCGTCCCGATGGGCTATAAAACAACGGGCAGCTCAAACAAGCTTCTCTTGTGTTCGCCGGAAAATGATGTTCTGCGCCGACGGCACCGGCGCCGGCGACGGTGGCGGCGGTCTATGTCGGATTGGTGCACTGATGTCACCCTTCCTCCCCTCCAACTCAACCCCACCGCCGGCGACATGCCACTCTCTTCTCCGTCAAGCTCGCAGCAGCAGCTCCACCGGAAGGAGGAGCGGGTGCCGCTGTGGGGGCAGCAGGAGACGAGGGATTTCATCGCCATCCGGGCGAAGCTGGAGCGGGACTTTACCCTGGCGAAGCGGAACAAGACGCTGTGGGAGGTGGTGTCGGCGAAGATGAAGGAACGGGGCTACCGGCGGAACCCCGACCAGTGCAAGTGCAAGTGGAAGAATCTCGTCAATCGCTACAAGGTGCTGTCTTTGTATTCATGATTTAATCGAACAGTTAAGGCTTGGCTTGGTTGTTGTATGTTTTTTCCCTCACTATTCATTGAGATTAAACAACTTTTAGATTTGAGTTTTATATATGTGGTACAAATGAAATCTTTGATGTTGGAATCAACGTTTCTATCAAATTGGTGCTTTATAATGTTTGTCGAAATTAGAACCAGACAAAAATATTTGCTGCCTGTTCGAGAGAATGTGTCAAAGAGTTGACAGGAAGATTCAGGTAGTTGAATTGAGAAAGTCTATGCTGTTGGTGTCATGAAAAGTAGGATTAGAGTGTATTTGCAGTATATGGCAATAAACCTGATACGGATAACTGGAGTGCGGTGGCTTAGGTGAAGCTAAAGTATCATTTCTTCTAAGAACAATAAGTTGAGAGATAGATGGTAATGCATTCTAGAATGAGTTTAAAATTTTCTTGGTGGTTGTTGCTATTTCTATGTAACGTTTATGCGAATTGGATGAGGCTATGCTTTTAATTGCTTGCGCGCATCCCTCCTTATCTGTGCTAATACTTGATAGTGGAGGCTAAAACCACAAATGGGTTCTCTAATTTTTTTGAAGATATTAATATTTTTGTGCAAGTACTAAATCTTTACTCATCACTACCACCAGTTAAGATTATCAGATCGAGACAATTTTTAGAAGATAATGAATGTGTGATATTTTGATAACACTATAATAATCAACCTCGGTAGAATTTTACAGTTATGTTAGTGGAGAACCTATATTTGCACTCATTTGAATGTGTATGTCTCATTGATCTTTTAACCTATTGTTTTTTCTCACTTGAAATCAGTTCAAACTTCTATTGTTCATAATTCGTCTGTTTTACATTCCCTACCACCTACAACAAAATTTCTTTGGGGCATGGAACAAAGGAGAGGCAAACAATAGTTCGTGTAACTTTTATTCTAGTGGGATTCATACCTACACACGTATCTTTGATTACTGCATTGAATTGTCATTTCTCCAAAAACTGAAGCCATTAGCAAAAATAATTGTATTATATTTGTCTAGACGAAGATTTGTTTTGGATGACACATTTTTTCTTCTCTTTATGCATCTTTATTTTCAGGGGATAGAGACCTCGAATCCAGAAAATGGCAGACAATGCCCCTTCTATGATGAACTCCATGCTGTTTTCACTGAACAAGCTAATATGCAACATATGTTAACGGAGTCTGAAGCTGGTAGTGCCCAAGGAAAAAAATGAAGAGAATGAGTGGTGAAAGATCTGATGATGAATTTTCGGGGGATGATGATGAGGATGGAGAAGACAGTGAAGAAGAGCAGCTTGTGAAGCCTAGAAAAAGGAAGGCTGAAAGAGATGGACGACGAGCCACAAACACCGACAAGTCTAGGGCTCAAAGCATACAGGATATCCTTCAAGATTTTCTCCTTCAACAACAAAAAATGGAAATGCAATGGCGGGAGATGATGGATAGAAGAGTGCAGGAAAGGCGTATCCTCGAACAGGAATGGTGGCAAACAATGGAAAACCTTGAGCGTGAGAGGTTTATGATGGAGCAGGCTTGGAGGGAAAGGGAAGAACAGCGAAGGATAAGGGAAGAAAGCAGGGCGAAGAAGAGAGATGCTCTTATAACAACCTTGCTAAACAAATCTCCTTCAAGATCTATGACAAATTTAAGGAATCAATGTGAGAAAAATATTAAGGTCAAAGTCAGTAATTTTCTCTATTACATTAAGCATCAGATTGATCAGAGGATGTAAAAGCTGTTGATGAGGTATATACTATAGGCTGGAGCTACATTGTACTGGTTGGATTTTTACTGGGTAGCCCAGCGACTGAGATGGACTGCTACAATTTTTCTTCAACCTTTCACAGAGTGGTTAGTGGCATCAATTCTTTTTATACAAAAAAAACATAGATTTGTGTTAGTCTTGATGTTAATATTTGCAATTTGTAATGACAAGACGTCGAGATTTACTCGAATGTAAGCTGTGAAACTCGATATTTTTTCATTCTTGCAGTTATGTACTTTTTTGGTTCGAGTATTGTACTTGGTGATCAACCATTTAGCGTATAGCATTTTTCTGGAGAGTTGTTCTTTAAGAACTTGAATGGGGTGTGGCTTTCATGATTAACACGTCTACCATCCCATGGCAGTTTTATAAACATATATACAAGGAAAGCACCTCCTTCCTTGCTCAATCGGATTGTATATATAAAAGCAATCCCCGTTAGTATTCTGAAGAGGCCGATTGAAGGCTCGGAATAGCCACTGAATTTATTTGTACATGAGCTTGTTAAATGTATGACTTTCTGGACGGTAAGTTGCAAACTGTACCCTCGACAGGCAAACCCGAATTCAGGCTGGGTAAGGTTCTAAAAACTGCTATTCCGATGTTGTGTTGTTAACTCCTTAAAGATGTTGTGTTGTTAACTCCTTAAAACAGCAGCAGAACTCTCGGAAACAATAAACATACATGAATGTATCATCGTGCTGATATTCCTAAATTTGCAAACACAATGTACACATTAAACAAAGTAGTATCGCCGTAAATGTTCCAAATGGTTTGGCATTTGCATAATTATACATTTGAAATTTCCCAACAAATATGATGAGCAGTAAACAAGTTCATCAATATTGATTAGCCACAGTCACAGGCTGGCTTCTCCTTCGGATGTTTGGATGCATAATGATCAACTAGCTGACTCTGATTTGCAAGTTGGACCTGCAAGATATAGGTATCAGCGGCTGTCCGAGCATTCAGAAAAAAAGGAAAATCAACTCTAACAGCACGTTCCACAAAATTAGTTCACATGAACAATTCACCAGAAGCAACAGAGAAAGATACCACTTTTGCTTCCAGGTATCAGATTACCGAAATAGCTTTGTTTTCAAGTTTTGCTATTGATCATGGCTCCTGTTTAAAACGACAAGCATTGACACCTTACGTAATTATACGCAAGCCTCAACTTCATCAGCCAGTTCATTACTTCAGATTAATGGCAGTCACCAAAGTGAAAGGTTCTAATATTATGTACTATACCTACCCTCGTAATAACTTTCTTCACAAGCTCAAATATCTGTAGCTGCATTCATGCGTGCATTCTATCAACATAAATTTTTAGTAAAAGTTGAGCATGCCATTGATATAGAAGATGAAAGCAATGACTACTCAAACTACCAACACAATGTGTGAGCTAGATTAAGTTGGAATAGTTAGATGGCTGGTTGGGCTGAGGTCCAGCTTCTGCAACTAAACTAGGCAGGGTGACATTAACAAAAAAGTGTCCATACATATCATCCAAGCAGCTAAAATTTGTTTATAAGATCTTGAAAACCCAAAACGATTCAGTTCAAGTATTTGCCAAAAATCAATCATACCATCATTAATATTAATTTACTCTATCGAAATGTAGCCCAAACGTAAATATAACAGTTCATTCAAATCTGACAAATAATAAAATGCAAGAAACCAAATTCAAGTTAGAGAAGTCAAATCCAAAATTGACAATTCAAAGTGAATATGCATTGTCACTGATTTCCACTTCGATTGCTGATATGCTGTTTGACCTTACAGCCAAGAAGGCTACAAGAGCCACTCATGTCAAGATTTCAAAATTGCCAGTGCCTAATTTTTTTATGTAATATCATGTCCATCTCTTAGTAGTTCTTACTGTTAAACTTTAAACCAGATTATTTTCTTCTACAGCTTCTCCATCGACCTAATTCCAAAAAAATTCCACCAAATAACAGTCAAAGGTCGATGCAAAATATAATTGGACTAGTTTTTAACTTGTGGATAATTACCGGATGTTTTTCCTGAAGCAAACAGTAGAAACCACAATGCGAGAGATCACCGAATGTAATCGGCTCAAATGGCTTGGCTAGAATGACTGTCACACAGAAAAAAATGTTGACATGATGGTACGCAAAAATACTAGACAGTGGCGCCCCAGAAAATTTAACATTAAGCTAATGAAAATGTGTCGTGTAATTATTAGTCGTCCATCCTTGCCATACTACCACTCAGAGCCAGAGATCAAACAATAAAGCGCGACCATCAGCAAAATTGAATCACCTCAGCCTAATTATCCAAAATTCAATGGCTGTGAAAAGATACGCTAGACATGTTCAATTGGGGAGATTTTTAAATTATCGTGCTACTTGGGAATCAGATGGTGTTTTTAGCAGCAGTCCAAGGGGTGGCTCGCCGGAGTTTCTGACTCGTGCAAGAAGGCTAGGCCCTTGGCAGCTCCTATGGCGATCTTCAACCTCCTTCCCCGTGGCAGCGACAGAGAAATGCCTGTGAATTATTTTCTCAAATTCAAGTACCCATAGCTCATACGTAACAAGTTAATCTACAACAATCGAATTAGATAAGCAGGCATGCTTCTGAAGGGATGGTTCTCAAGGCTACCTCGAAGCATGAACTCATAAACCGGGCGGTAGCGGAGGGGAGGTGGCGGGCGAGGGAGGGGGGCCCATAATCGGGCGGTGGTGGATAGGGGGAGGGGCGGGGGTGCCGGCCAGGGGCAGGGACCACGGTGGTGGCCGGGCACGGAGAGAGGGGTAGTGGGCGGGCGCCGGCTAGGGGCGAGGCCACGGCGGCAAGCGGGAGGGGCAGTTCAGGGGGTTAGACCAGTCGGGCGGGCAATTAGATGGGTGAATAGTAAGAGGGTGGGAGGATGAACGAGAGCCATTAAATTTTAATCCAGCGGTTCTCGTTTTATAGCGTATGATGTATTATAAAAAACTTAGAGCACACTGTATTATTTTTGACATATATATTAACAAAGTTGAAAATATGATAACACAGTGTTCAAATATTTCTTAACTGAAAATATGGTAACAACTGTTTAAATATTTCTGCCGTTGAAAACCCCTTGCCTTAGCTTTTTTAAAAAAACAGCAAAATTTTTCTTTAAAAATATCGATTTTTATAAGCTGCGGTAAACGGGTAATTAACAGTCTAATCAAACCTTGTCATTTATTATGAAAATCATGAATTAAATGGCAGGTTCAGAATTGGGAACTCACAAGTCATATCAACAACAGTAATTCTTGTCTCCAGATATTAGATCAGCGTTTTAATTTGCAGCAAGCAATCGACTAATTTTGAGTGATATTTTCCTAAATTTTCTTTTCGAAGCAGGTGCATTTTTATAGTCGATCCTTCACATAAATTGAAGCATATATATATCTTCGATGCATGAAGCGTCTCTTAGCCAGAGCCAAGATGACCTTGATTGATATTGGCCATAGTGCCGTGATCATGGTATTGCTCTTCTGGCTGCCCAAGGAACTGCAAAACTAGAGATGCAATACACTTGATAATCACTGGAGCACTTGCAAAGTTGAGATGTTAGCAACAACTTTTATGAGCAGAGCTAGTTTGTAGTTTATGTGATTGAGGGGTTGTTGATCAGAAGCTTAGCATACTCCACTAACTCAGCCAAAGAAAAACATAATTTTGATAGCAATCATTATTTAGGAATCATAAGTGCTAATTGTTGGTAGTTATTAGAAATAACTAGTCACAGACCCGCGGGGTTTTCATCTTTACAAAGACACTAATATCATAATTATTAAATATATAAATAGCCAAGTTAATAATTTTTAATATAAATTTATTATTTAAAATTAATTAAATTATAAACATAAAATAGTATGAAAGCATCTAAACCATAAAAATTAATAGATATTGTAAAACCCGTGATTCGAGTCAGGGTTTTACGTTATCGAACCAGTCGGTTCGATCGTTGGTTCGAGTCGAGTCGGTTTCATGAATCGCGTGCTGAGTCGAGACCAGCCGTGAGTTATGAGCGATGAGAGTCAGGTGTACCTGAATATATGATGATAACGTCGAGAAGATGGTGAGATACGAGTTATCTGAATATATGAAAGTATGCAGTATTTTTTTCTTTTTATATGTTTGATCGTAGAAATAGTTTTAGGGCCGAATGACGAATTAGGACGCGTTGGATTATATTCGGGTGGGTTATTAGTTATAGAGCATGTCATTTGGATATTGTTGTGTTTGTTTTATTTTATGTGATTTTTCCATATTTTTCTAGATTTTTTTAGAATTTATTACGAACTAGTTATTATTTTGACTCGAGTAGGAATCGAGTCAATACTTATTTACGAAAATGCCATCGCACACACTTCTTCTTCCTCCCGACCTTTTCTCCCCCACATCCAAAACCCTAGCCGCCGCCGCCGCCCCTGTTCACGCGCTGCCGACGCCGCCTGGCCGCCGATCAAAGCCGCCCCGCCCTGTCGTGTCGTCGCCGTGCCGCCCCGACCAACCCCGGCCACCGTCGAGCCGCCACGACGTCGGAATCGCCCCAAAAGCCGCGACGCTCCGCCGACTGATTTCGCCGCCGTCCGAGCCGCGCCGCCGCCGCTGTGACCCCGCCGACAACCCCCTCGACGTCGCCGACGTTTCCCCCATCGTCCCGACCACCGTCGAGGCCGGCTGGAGCCTCGATCGGAGAACGCCGCCACCGCCGCCCATTTTCGACGCCGCCGTCGACGGCCATCGCCGCCTCGGCTACCCTGTTTGACACCACCATTGGACCGAGCTCGTCGAGCTGGTGCCGATAGACCCCCTGATTGCTCCGTCCCAAATCATCGCCGGAAAACCGTCGGAATCCGCCGGAAAACCGCCAACACTCGCCGGAAAACCGCCGGAAATTGGATTTGTGGGAAATTCGCCGGATCATCCGCCGCACGCACCCGGTCCAATCTGATCGGACTTCGGACGCCGCTAGGTGCCGAATTCGAGTTTCGAGCCACAAAACGGAAACCCTAGCCGTCGCCGATTTTCGACGACGCCAGGTATAATTTATTTTAATTTAATTATTTGAAAGTTTTGATTATTAGAATTGCATGCTAGGATTGGTGAATTGTGTGTTATAATAATATATATAAATGTAGATTTGATTAAGGATAAAAATATGAAATTTGTTTGATTGTGTGGTGTTAAAAATAGAAGTTATGAAACTAATTAGGGTTATTAAGTAATAATCATGATCTAATCAAGCTAGCTTAAGTAGACTCGCTAGAATTGATATAGGTTGATGTGTGTTGATTGACGTGTGATTGTGTTGATTGTGTGTGTATGCTATAGGATATGTGATTCATCATGTGGGCGTTAGTTTTTAGCTTGATTGTGTAGGTACGGTGTAGGAGCTCGCCGCCTAGGCGCGTGGACCCGTTTGGAGCTTCTACCAAGTCCGTTTAGGACTCGTTCTCCGGTTTACGCTACTCTCTTGTGTATTTGATTTATTATGTGCAGGACGAGTTACGTGGCGTTTTATCGAATCCCACTTAACTCGGGCCATTTAGCCAACGATTTTCCGGATTAATAACCCTCGAGGATGAGATCCCTCGAATTTGTTTTCGAACTTCAAATCCAGCTCACGTTGCCTTCGGGCCTATTGTATAAATCCCAACCCAGACCTATATATATATGTATAGTTTTCGTGTTTTTGTGAGAGACTGAATGAGGGAAATCCGACCACCGTGCTACGCGAGCGGGCACGTGTGTGTCGACAGTGGGCTCTGGAATGGTGTGCGGGCCATTTCATTCCCGAGGGATCCTGACAACTCCACCTTTGAGTTCCTCAAACCCGGAGAAGTGTGGAGGTTCACGGGTACTGCATTGCAGCGCATGTCTAGACTTGTGGTTTCAAAGGGTACTGAAGGCGACTGCCTGAGAGTACTCGGCCTTCGTGCTCAAGGCCAGGAGTAATATGGAAGGTACAGAGGGCGGAAAGGAATGAGATTTGACGCGAGAAGCAATAGAGAAATGGCCGAGGCATGAGAATGTGAAAGATAGGCGGACGCTGTCGACTCGAGGGTGACGGCTCCCGTATGTGCCCTGATGAGAGTTCTTGAGGAAGTATATGGTTTTCTTTCAACAGGAGAGTTTGCTCTCCTGTGCCAGATTGATATTAGTTATTTTCCGGGCCGGTAACACTCGTTATTAACAGTTTTTCTATATATATGTAGGTGAGAAATACGAGCGATGAAAGCTGTCGGGACTGCGGAGGAGCAGCACGGAACCGCGCACACATGTACCTGTCGCGTGTAATCTATAATGACGGTGTGTTATTGCTACGTGAATGATAATTTTGATGTGTTTGCTTGAGTGAATTACTTGTTATGAAACGAACTGATAAATATGAATGAGTAGGGAGCCTTGGAGTTTAGACTCGGCTCAGGTAAAAAGAATGAGATAATGATTGTATGTCACGGTAGATTATTATGTGTTATCGTATTTTTATAAAATAGTATATATTTTCTTTTGGTTTCGCATTTGTTGTTTTGCCTTATTTTGCTTGTACATCATAGCATGCATGTAGGACTCCGTTAGAACCCACGCATCTCATCCATGCATTTCATGTTTGCATCTCCATCTTAAAACGCCGAGAGTAGATCCTGGACGGCTTAACCGAACCCAGTAGATTAGCGAACGGTTCGGTCGCCGGTGACATTCCCGGGTCGGTTCGCGGGTGAGCCGAAACGGGGTGTTACAGATATAAATTAGAAAAATATTAATATGAGTTGTGCTTCATATAGCTTATATAAGACATATATTTAATTTAAACCTTTTTTAATGGGTTTTACAAAATAATATTTATATATATTAAAAGTAGGGTACATAAGTGAGAGGTTGATAAATTTTTTTATATTACTATTACTTATTATAAAAGTTTCAAAATATGCACTAGTTAATTGATATTTTGAAATTAATTTTTATTATAATTAATTTAACAATTAAGATGAAAGGGTTAGAAATATTAAATTGTGTTAAAATTTTATAATTATTTTTATTATTAATTAATTTATTTATCTATGTACTTTTTAATTGTGGGACCCACTAAACTACTCAAAATAAAAATGTAGCTCATGTATATAAGGTTCTATAAATTAATTGATTCTTGTAGAAAAAAATAAATAAGAATAAATATCAAAATTTAGAACAATTCACATAAAAAATACAATAAACTTAATGGAAAAATCATTAATCAAATAGTTCCCATAGCGAAAAATTAAATATCCTACTTGTTTCATTAATATCTAATGGATAATTATTCGTTGCATATATAAATATTTACAAGCACAAGATGAGATAAATTTATGGTAAAAAATAAAAATAAAATTTTGGAAAGAAAATATTCAAAAGAGAATTTTTTTAAAATGAGGTATGCTTAGTGAAAGATAAAACTATGATAAAGAAAAATAAAATATTGAATAAAAAATCTCAAAAATAGAAGATTAATAATATCAATAATAAAGAAGTGAATTATATAACAATAAAGATAAATACTTTGTATAAGAAAAAAAACCAAATAGTCCAATTATAATCCAACTAAAAATATATTAAAAAATAAATAATACTCTTACTTCATAATCATTTATGTCTTTTGAAAGTGTGCAATACCTTTTAAAAAAAGTATATGTCCTTTAGAAGAGCTGCACTATTTAAAAAGCACCATTTTGGAATTAATAAGCTGCATGCTGCCATGCACACATTTAAAATTAACCACGTATTTAGTATTTCATATCCATTTAGATTTAACTAAGAGTCGGAAAGTGCTATAGATAAATCTAGTGCAAAATTTTTCTGCTCTAGTAGTGGTCGGGGGATGACATCTATCAAGTTCAGTGACAGAAAAAATTTCCCAAACCTTTCATCCATGGTGGCCCAAGTCCCTCTCATGAAAAAGAAGCTCGACATTCTCTTTCTTTTTTGTGCGTTTTGGAGAAAAAGAGCAGAAAATATTCCCGCCTTGCATGAGCAGCCGTTAAATAACTGTCGTGCGCATGACAGTTGTCTGTATGTCTCCTCTTCCTACGTTCCAACTTTTCATACAGCTTGGGCTAGTTGTTCTCCTCCTTTGTAGTTGCTACTTTTCTCTACTTTTCACCTCTCCTGTGCCACTCTGTACTCCAATCTACCGACCAGCCTTCCTCTCCCACCCCACACCCTTCACTCCTACCATGTACCTCACCCTCTTGTTCGTTTTCTTCTTGCCCAACATCCTATTCTCACTTAATTCTACACTTGGAACCAACCATTGAGCTCACTTAGCTGTCTGAAGCTTGTTCAGTTGTTATTTCATCGGTTCAGCGTCCATGGAGGCCATCCGGAAGCAGGCAAACAGGCTGAGAGAGCAGGTTGCTAAGCAGCAGCAGGTATATAAAGGCTTTTTTCTGCTTTTTCTTTGACTTATGTATTTCGTACGGTGGAGCTGTGCTTCTTCTTGGGTCTATTTTGTTTGGTTCGATTGTGATATTGTGAAGAATCCAAGAGAAGAAGTAGATTTCTGTTTTTGGGTATCTGTGGATAGGGGTCCGGGTAAATTGGTTGTGAGTCCTGAGTAGCATAAGTTTGTCTTGTTGTTTGTGATATTTTTTGCATGAAATTAAGCTCACTTTTCCTTCTCCTCGGAGTTCAAATGGAAATTAACACCTTGTTACTAGCTTTATCTTTAATTGAAATCTGTTTCAATTGGTGTATTGAGCTTAATTTCAGTTTCATACCGTTCATTTTTTTAATGATCCTGAAATTTAAATGCCGCCCAGTTTCCCTCAATCCCTGTGAGTGGACTTTAACTAGCTTGATCCTTTATAAATGTCTAAGTCTGATTCTATGATCTAGTCTTTCTTTATGTGAGACATTTGTATGACATATCTAGAAAAATGACATTTTTTGATAGGAAGCAAACATTTTTTTGTATGTCGACTAGCATTTTGATTATTACTTCCACTTCCTTTTATACCTTCGAAATCTATGATTCCATCACCTGCTTGGAAAAGCTAAACTATGAAATATAATTGTTGTATCTTCCCAACTTTTATTTGGCTGCATATATTCTCTTATGATTCTTGTTCTGACTCTTGAGTCATGTGGATATATAATCCTTCGCAATCTAACAGGCACTTTTGAAGCAATTGAGCGTACATTATGCTAGTGACTCTCCTATTAGTGATGAAAGTGATATCCAATGCCTCAATCAACTCAAAAAGCTCTGCACATCTACACGATCAGCAGAAGTACAAATTTACATTGATTCTGTCTTCGTTATTAATGTAGAAGGAGATACAACTTAAGACAATTTCTTTTATGTTATTTCCACCTGTCTAGCATTTCCAGAAGAATCTTGTACGAGGAGTTGAAGGTTTTATTTCTGCCGGTACCAAGGAAATGGAAATAGGTAACTTACGAGCAGTTTCTATGTTATTTTGCATATTGTAGTACCAGTTTCTAATTTGTGGGTCTTATCTTCCATTTTCTAGCCATGAAGCTAGCGAATGACTGTTGCAGATATGGAAATGAAAAAATTGGTGGAGACACCATCCTTTCAAAAGTTGCTGTTCAGTTTGGTAATTCAAGTATCTTGATGGAAAAACAAAGGGGGATTTGAATACTTTTCTCAGCTCTCAGGTTATTATTCACTCAGTTGTATTTACTTCAGATATAAAGGGCACACATATAATTTTGTCATCTGATAGAAACTGAATTTGTACTTCTATAGGTTAATCGTTTGGCAATGCGAAAATATCACATGCCCAAAAATCATTTATGCAATCTAATAGTTTTAAGTGATGGAAAACTACTCATGAATTTGATGGAAATTTGAGTTTTAGATGTGTAAACCTAGCTACGAACATAAGAAGGAGCAGCATTTGTCCTCCTCTTGTCTATTTCAACACATATACAAAATATAGTTCTCTCTTCATGTCACATTTTCCTTGTTTAATTTTACTTGTTAGAACTATAATGCATAACTTTATGTATTTTTCAATGAGGCTGTTATTGTTCATGGAATTTTAGGCAACTGACACTTTAAGGTCGATGATTGGAGCTCCCTTAGAAGATGCACGCCGTTTGACTCACAGGTATGAGCGAATTTGGAGGGAAGTTGAAGCTCAGGTATTATTTCCTATACTGTGATTCATATGGGCAAGCTGAAAATATATAAAGACTTCATGTCAATTTAAGCAAGACCATATTTATCTATCAGGTATCTGCAGTGATTAAGCGGAAAATGAAGGTAAAGGAAGGTGGTGGACATGCAGATTCGTTAATGAAAGTTCAAGCAGCAGAGTCAAAACTCTCTGATCTTAAGCTATCTTTAGCGGCTTTAGGGAGAGAAGCTACTTCTGCTATGATGTCAGTGGAGGCTCAACAACAAGAAGCAACTTACAAAGAACTTCTTGCAATGGTGTGCGTCTCCTTGTTCCTTTCATCTGTCTTTGAAAACTTAAATAAGGTGTAGGTATTACTTACCTTTGCAGCGGAATTGGATCAATTTATTGAATGCTACTTCACAGGTTGTTTCGATTTCAATCACTAGAAGAGAAATAAGTTTCCACAACCTAAATCCCCTTAAGTCTCCATCCTAAAATGCCTTAGGAGAAGAGAACCATTCATGCCATAAAAAAAACTCATGTAGGATTAAATGGAGTCTTATAAATACATAAATAACACATGACTCCTACCCCAATAAGGAACTCTAACCAATAGATCCTTATTTGATTAGGATTCTCTATTAGTTTATCTTAATAAAAGATAAACATGGATTTGGGATTCTCCCCATATTGGGCGTATTACAAACTATGTCCAACAGTTTTTTTTATGGAGACCTTTCATTAGTTTCCTCTGTCGAAAAAGAAAGAAAGATGTTCCTTCTCAGAACTGCCTAGTTATGATTGCTCACATGCAAATAACGGCTGCTAACAGGCACAACAGCTATGTTGAAGTTTTGCATATACATAACTTCTTTTTGTGTTTCTATTATCAAGCTAACATTGACAACATACATGCATGAAGGTAGCAGCTAGCGTGTTCTAGCTAATTTAAGTCGATTTTTTTTCCCACTTAAGCACCTGCCTTTGTAGGAGAAAGTGTATGTGTGTGTGTGTGTGCCTCTTTTTTTTAGCATGGAGCCAGTTGATCAATATAGAATTGGTAAATGTAAATTTTGATATATTAAAATAGCTACAGAAAAAAAGCAGTAAATGTTAGATAGGACAAATGGACATCATTTTTACCCTGGCTTATCCTGGTTCATGCACACCTTCCATTCTTGCTGAATCATAGGTTGAAGCAGAAAGATCATACCACAAAAGTGTCATTGGAATACTTGCTAAGCTTTACTCAGAGGTAGAAATGTTCAGTTTTCTGATTATGTTTGACATTTCTTTTGTTTGTTTCTATATGTATCAACTTAAACAAAGTTTCACTGTTGTAATGTGGAGTTAAATGTGGTTCTTATTAAACCACTTTGTTGAATTAGATAACGGAGAAACAACCGCTTGATACTTCAATAACGATAGACACAACAAATTTGTGTGTGTCATCTGTTGAGGAAGCTAGCAGTTCCAATAAATCTGCTGATCTTGGAGTTACTGTTGATAAGGACTTGCATTCTGTTGCAAAAGTAAGGACACTGGCATCAAAATGTACCCAGTTTATATTTCTAATATTCTTGATCTTAAATTGCACTTTCATCCATTCTTACGGAGAATGCATTTCATCTCTTGAGAGTTCTTTACAAATATACCAATTAGGAGTATATGTTTCAAGAATTCTTATGTAGAACTTGTACACTCATGGATTCTGCTTACTTTGTTGTCATGCAGGTAATACATTCCTTTGACGCCCAATCACATGGAGAGCTAAGTCTGTCTGTGGGCGAATACGTTGTCGTCCGACAGGTGATTTGCGTTTTAGTAATCGTGGTTTCTTTTACTTTCAGTTTCATGGTACATTTATAACTCTCACGACTCTATAGATCGCACGTAATGGATGGTCCGAAGGCCAATGCGGAGGTAAATCTGGCTGGTTTCCTTCTGCATATGTGGAGCAGGAAGATAAAGCTTCCAAAAGCAAATTTGATGAGGACAGATCGTGACCTCGTCTTGCTAGAAGTATAACCATATTGGACTGCCAGGTACCATGTAAATGAGGTGGCCTGAGATCATATAGGAACTGTAAAAATGAATGCAACTCCACAGGTCTGCAAATGTAGAAAGCTATCACAGTAGAAACGGAGAAATCGTATACCAGAATGATCAGTGTTTCTTATACTCAGATCCGATATGTTTTGAGCATTATGCACCAGGTAACTATTCTGGGTTGCAACATATCCATTTCTTGAAGTCACATTCCATCTATGTGTAATTTTTTCTCCCAGATGAGGAAATAATGAAAGAAAACTATATCATATGAAGTAGATTGTGATGTACTTGAAGAGACATTTGTGGTCTAGATCATAAGAGGATGAAAGTATGCATTTTAATCTTTGTGTACTTGTCTATTTGCTCTAGTTATTTTTCTTTCTTTTTTTATGAAAAAACATATACGAACGGTCAAAATGATGTTTTAATTACTTTTACCATACCGATCATATTTACTTAAAGTCCAATACGAGATTTTTTTTTAAAACCTGCTCACTCCAAGTTCAATAAATACGCCCACTTTGATCAAAAGCAAAATTGAGTTTAACATCCTTATATATATAAACTATAAAGTAATTTTTACTGAAGTAAAATAGTATGGAGATCCCTTCCTATCATATCCAGGGCAGTTTAAAAGTTCGATTAAATAGTGGCTTAAAAATATTTCGATCCAATGCTTAAGTCAATATTATACAAGTCAGCCTTACTTGTTCAATATAGCTTGATTCTATTTTATATAAGGATTACATTTTTTAATTATATTTATCATAAATTTTTTTAATTAAATATAATCAAATTATATGATAACAATTTAAATAAAAGAGCACATTATTAAATTATCTTTTATGTATAATTATATAAAAATAGAAATATTTTAATTTTAAATAAAATGTTAATATAAATTATAGGAGCATCAATGGAGATATATCTTGGTCTGGTTTTGATTGGGTGTGGGGTTTTGGTGCAGCACAAGGTGAGGCTGGGCAAGTGCATTGGGGATTTGGAATGTTTGGAGACTGAAGGGGAGAATTTGCAGGCGATCCGGACTCCCGACACCAAGCTGCTTGCTGTGATTGTGAGCGCACTCTGGCCGCCAGTTCGTTGATTGGAATCTTCAATTTGATTACTGTTTCATGGTATGCAATTGAAATGCTGGGTTCAAATTGGTTGATTGCGAGTAGAGCGGTGTTAAATGGAGGTCTTTACTGTTCTTGTTGGTTATCTTTGTAGTGTATAGTTTTATGGGGAAATGTACAGGGTGAGCCGCAAACTAAATTTAGGGAAATTTTACCACAAAATGAACTAGGTGAAGAACTTAAAGATGCGAACAATAATGCACAGGATTAACAGCTGATTGTCTACCCCTCCAAGCCATAGAATTGTACTCCTAGAAACCACCAGAGAATTATAAAGACCTGTCTTCTCTTCTGTCCAATCCCAGTGTTTTACAATAATACTCGACCTTACTATAAAAAACATATATACAACGGAAGACCATAATCAAGTTTCACATCAACATAAACACTACCTATCCATGTTTTCATTGCTTTGCTATTTGCATTTTTGTGCAGTGAGTTCCTTACTTGAACATAAGGGGTATTACCAGGAGGAAGGGCATTTAGCCAATGATCACTTCGAATTTTAGAAATTTACTGCATTCCTTTGGATATTGAGGGGTTCATCCAAAGCAATCCCAGGAGCCTAACTGTAGTTGGAAATAAAAAGATCAGTTAGGCCATTCCTTGATTCCTGGTCATCTATATGTTGCAATTAGCTTAACTGCCACATTAGATATGCAAGAGCGGTTATGCTTTATGAGGATTTTTCAATTAGGTATTTTTTCCTTTAAGAAGTATCCAAGAGCAGCTATGCTTTATGACGATTTTTCAATATGGTATTTTTTCCCGTAAAGAGAGAAGAACAGATTGCATTTATCATACTGTTGCGAGTGTACATAGATTAAATGATTGATTAATAAATATTAAACTGATGTTGGGGATGAAACTAATTGCATTTTTACTCTTTACGACCCACACATTAATTATGTTGATTTTGATAAGGGTAGGATGTGAATCATTTTGTGGAATAGAGTTCCAATTAGTTAAATGGTAGGTATTCAAGGTGAATTTGTTAGACGTATTGGTATACATAATAAAAATATTATGCTTCTCATTGCATATTGTTTTAGTCAAGAGAATGAGGAAGAGTGGTAATATCTAAATTTTCTTTGGCATATAACTTGTACATACTTAACACCATATTTGTCGGGTGATGTAATGACCCGGCCCAAGTAAAGCATGATGGGCCTAATTATTTCTTTAAAAGTAGCTAATTAAGTTGAAAATTGTAAGCACTATTCTCACTATTTCATTGGATGTTATTTTAGTAGGTGTTGGATGTGGAACTATGTAGTTGACTAATTGATTAATTGGGGTATCATATATTCCACCTACTTTAAAGAAAATTCGTCTTTGAGAATTCCTTCTTATGGCTCGTGAGCCTAGTCTAAATCTGTATTTTGGTAGACCTCCATCATTCAACACAGTCCATAGTTTGCTCTGATACTATTTGTGATGACATGGCTTAAGTGCAAACTAATAGCCTCGTTATTTTTTAAAAGTGCTAATCAAAGTTGAAGATTATAAATATCATCCCTAATAATATACTGGATCTAACCCTTATACGTATTGGATATAAGACTAATTGGAGCAACTTATTGGGTGGATTTTACGGGTGAGACATGCATTTAACAACTTGTAAGGGAAGTAAAGTAAACCCATGTCAAAATGTCAATTTTTTTCTATTTAAGAAGGGTGATTTCTTCTTGAATAGGAATTGAAATGATTTATGCTATTAACCTTTGAACTCAAGATTAGTTGCTTATTACAGGGTTGAAGAGAGTATACATTATATGAGTATTTTTATAATCCTTAGGCCATATTGGCAATCTTTTAAGCAACCAAGTAGGCTTCGTGAGGTTGCATGTCTAACTTAATATTATAAAGAATTGATTAACTTTCTAATATTGTATATGTTTTATAAAATATAGTTGTTCGAACCGGCTATGGATATTCTCATACCTGTTTTAACTCTTTTGTGCAGACCTCGTCATCTTTTCTTCATATCTTCAAGATCCAGGTGACAGATCAAAAACTATTGGTAGGTGGAAAATATCATTCTGACCTGTTTATTACAAACATATCTCTGGTTTTTGTGGAGAAGCTACTATTTTCTGTCAAGAGCTTCACACTGTAGGGACTACTGTTCTTGTTCTTGTCTAATCTTCTGACAGCTTCATCAATAAGTATTTATGGTGCATTTTTTTTCCAGGAGTAGTTTTGTCAGTGACAACAAATATCTATTGTTTGGGCTTTCAGATGGGTCATTACATCTCATGTCTTGGGAAGGGGAGGTACACACATTTCTTGTCTTTGCTACGTGTTAAATTTCTTTTTTCTTTTTTGTCTCCAATTTGTTGTTGAGAGTTGACCGGAAGTTGTTGAGATCTATGCTGATGGTCAAAAGAATATTATATACTGGTTTGGAAGTCATAAATGTGAAGGCTTGTGGAACTTGCTCTTTCTTTTGGAGTTTTTAATCATTACACATATTTGCTTTCTCCTTTCAGCAGAAGGTTTGAGCTTTCTATGCCTGCATCAATGTTGATTCTGTAAGAATCTGTTCACAACTTGCTGTTTTGTAAATAGCATCCCCAATGTCTCATTGTCAATCTATTAAGCCTTGTCTTACTGAACCACTGACTCATTCTTTGAGAAAAGGCAATATCCCATATAATTGCTGAAAAAGTTATTGTTGGCTATTTTGATTTGCTTGTGTTGTTGAAAAGGATTGCATATTTCAGGCTTATTAGTAATCAGAAGCAAATCCTATTTAGAACTCATGGAACCTTTTTCTTCTTCATTATGCGCAATATCTTTTCCTTTACGATTAGTGGCCTCATTGGAAGTTAGATGAATCATTAAAGTTTCCCACATTTTGCAACTTTTTGAGCTTTAAATGTCAAGTGCACAATTATTTTGCATTATTTTATTCTTGTTAAGTCACTTGAATCTTTTGGTCAAGTAGGTAAGAAGTTACTTGCTACAAACTGAGCAAGAACTATCTAGTAGAATTTAGTGTTTTAGATTGATGAGAGGTTAGTAAGACTTAGTGAACACAATTATTCTTGTCAAATGTTCAAGAATTTTGGGGTGTTGTATCAGCTAGATAGTCATTTATTTTTTATGGTTTCATTTAGTTTTTTGACCCCTTTGGCATACCTCGATACAATGGGGACCTCGATGAAGCTGCTGGAGGACAATTATCTTCTGGAAATGGCTACGTTTCTGTAGTAATCCAAGAATATCATGTTCCAACTTTGCTGCTCCTATTGTTTATCTCGAACTTTCATTGCCATTGAGGTTGCTCATTGTTGTGTATTCTGTTGGCCGGATTGCAATTTGCTTCATAAGTAAAAAAGGCACGAGGCAAACCGACTCTATTAAAGCTGAAAGATGGTTGGACTGTCATGATACCATGCGTGCTGCAGTGGCATCAGAGTAACAACTTCTTGCTATAGGATGTCGAAGGGGGCTGTTCAATTGCATGACATTGCTGAAGGGAAGGAATCATTTCTTCGAACTGTATCTTTATACGACTGGGGGAAATGCTCCATGGGTTTAAAACCTATCTTTTTGTCTTTATGCTTTGAATTAAGTGCCTGACGTGGCTCTTTTTTTGTTAAATTCAAATTGATGGGTAATGTTTTTCATGAAGGTGATGAATATGTGGGTAATGCAGGTACTCCGTAGAAGATACTGGCTCTGTGAGTTGTATTGCATGGTCCCCTGATAATACAGCATTTGCAGTTGGCTGGAAATGCAGAGGCCTTGCTGTGTGGTCTGCATCTTGTTGTCGCTTAATGTGCATGATTCATCAAATTGGAATAAGTTCTGTATTTTCTCCCATTGTAAAACCAAATGTCAATTTCAAGTATGAACCTTTAGTTGGTGGGACCTTAGTGTTACAGTGGGATAAATATGGTAATAGACTTTATGCTGTTGAAGAGCGATCCACAGAAAGAATTATTGCCTTTTCGTTTGGAAAGTGTTGTCTTAACAGGGGAATTTCAGGCACGATAGATGTTCGACAAGTGATTTACGGTGATGATTGTGTTATGGTGGTTCAATCAGAAGATACTGATGAGCTTAAAATAATCCATCTCAACATTCCAGTTGAGTTTTTTTTTGTTCATAAATATTGGTAGCAAAGAAGTCTTTTTTCTTTTAATTACTAATTTTGTTAAAGTTGAACTGTACACTAGAACAGTTGCATCAAGTATTCTAGTAAGGAATATTATTAAAGATATGTCCTTTTTCTTTATGTATGGGGAAGAATCCGTCAGATGGGAAAATGCAATATTTAATTATGGCAAAATTCATAGATTAAATATGTTGATGTTATATTTTTTATATCTTGTGTATCAGGTGTCTTACGTCTCACAGAACTGGCCAATATTACATGTAGTAGCAAGCAAAGATGGTATGTTTTTGCAATTGCAGGGCTTCATGGACTGATTTTGTATGACACCCGTTCCAAAAGATGGCGTGTATTTGGGGATATTACTCAGGAGCAGATGATCCAGTGTAAAGGGCTGCTGTGGTTAGGGAAAATAGTTGTTATGTGTAATTACATGAGTTCTTCTGACATGTATGAGCTATTTTTTACTATTGGTCTCTAAGTCATCTTTTATTTCAATTATTTATTCTCTACAACTGAAAGCATTTTCTGCTGCATAAAATCTGAATCTTTTGTTGCTAATCTTGTTTTCAGATATGAGCTGCTCTTCTATCCAAGATATCATCTTGATCAGTGCTCTTTACTCTGACGGAAGGCCTTGCTGGGGAAACCCATGGTTATGGATGTACTTGGAAATTATATTCTTGTCACTTATTGACCATTCAATGTTCACATAATACATGTAAAGATTTCAGGAGACCTTTCACCTTTGAATACTCCTACTATAGAGGTGATTTTTTCTTTTGTCCAGACATTAACTCTGCAATTTTTTCTTATGGTTATGTTTGGAGAAGAATCTTTAGTTTTTATTCCTTTTATGTGTTTTGTATGTAATTAAATGACAAACAGCTTTCTACAGTACGCGAGCTTTCAATTATGAGTGCAAAGAGCCACCCTGCGGCCATGCGCTTCATTCCAGATCAGTTAGGTAAGCAAGGCTTATCTGTGAAACATGATCTTGTCACTTCAAGTAAATCAGTTCCTTGGCAACCTACTAGGTAATGTGTCTTTCTGTTAGCAGATTGTTAGAATTTACAAAAGTCTCAAAATTCAATATCATGACAAACTTTTGAAATAACAAATACTTCTGGAGCAACAGATGTTTGATATTGCGGACAAATGGGGAGCTATCCCTGCTTGATTTAGGTGATGGGTGTGAAAGAGAACTCTTTGATTCTGTTGGACTGTTTTGGGTTACTTGTGGGCTGTCAGAGGAGAAAGCAAATCTCATCGAGGAAGTCTCTTGGATAGACTACGGTCATCGTGGTATGCAGGTAACCGGTTGTATGTGGTCAGTTTCTTTGCCTTGGAAAGATAGCATAATAATGTAGTTATATGCTACCTACTGTTTTATCAGCAAATATCTTCTGATATGTGTTTTCAATTGTTGTCTATACAGGTATGGTACCCTTCTCATGGGGATGACCCCTTCAAACAAGAGGATTTCCCTGCAGGTATACGTTTTTTAAACTTTTTGCTAAAATGTATTTTCTTTTGCTCAAGTATTATCAAAAGAACTAATTTTGTTATTATTAAGCATATACAAGATTTGAATTGAACCACTTAAGTGAGGTTTGAATACTTGCGTTAAGATAAGCAAATGATTATGTTAAGGTACTTAAAAATTGGTCTATTCTCAATTGTAGCGTTGCATGTTATCGAATCTTTAAAACTCTCCATTCCTCCTCGAAGTATTGAAAGTGTTTGA